>SZWC01020551.1:30945-42559 GCA_023375785.1 Penium margaritaceum
CACTTACACGCACTTACACGTACTTACACATACTTGTATGCACTTACACGCAATTATGCAAACTTACACATACTTAAACCACATTTATACGCACGTACAGGCACTTACACGCACTTACATGCCCTTACACACACTTAGACACACTTACACATACTTACATGCACTTATACGCACTTATACACACTTATACGCACTTACACGCACTTACACGCACTTACACGCACTTACACGTACCTACACGTACCTACATGCACTTACACGCACTTACACGCACTTACACGCACTTACACGCACTTACACACACATACACACACTAACACGCACTTACACGTACTTGCACGCACTTATACGTACTTACACACACTTACACATACTTACACGCACTTAGTCTCACTTACACTCACTTACATGCACTTACACGCACTTATACACACTTACACAAACTTACACAAAATAACACCCACTTAAACTGCACTTACACGTACTTACACGCACTTAGACGCACTTACATGCACTTACACGCACTTACATGCACTTACACGCACTTACACAAACTTACACGCACTGACACGTGCTTACATGCACTTACACATACTTACACGTACTTACTTGCACTTACACGTACTTACATGTACTTACACGCACTTATACATACTTAGGGTTTATACCTAAACCCTACTACACACACTTACACGCACTTATACATACTTACACAAACTTACACGCACTTACACGCACTTACACATACTTAAATGCACTTATACATACTTACACGCACTTACAGATACTTTCATGCACTTACACACACTTACATGCACTTACACGCACTTACACATACTTAAATGCACTTATACATACTTACACGCACTTACAGATACTTTCATGCACTTACACACACTTACACGTACTCACCCGAACTTAAACTGTACTTAGACGTACTTACACGGACATACACGCAGTTACACGCGCTTACATGCACTTACACGCATGTACACGCACTTACATGAACTTCCACGAACTTACATACACTTACACTCACTTACACGAACTCAGACCGTGCTTACACGCACTTACATGCACTTACACGCTCTTATACGCACTTATACGCTTTTATACGTACTAACACGTACTTACACGCACTTACACGCACTTACATGCACTTACACACACACTTTACCTACTTACACACACTTACACGCACTTACACGCACTTACACGCACTTACACGCACTTACACGTACCTACACGTACTTACACGTACTTACACGCACTTACACAAACTTACATTCACTTACACGAGTTTACACGTACTTACACGCACTTACACACACTTACACATACTTACACGCACTTATACGCACTAACACACACTTACACGCACTTACACGTACTTACACATACTTACACTTACTTAAACTTACACGCACTTCCATGTACTTACACACACTTACACGCACTTTCACGCACTTACACACACTTACACACACGTACACACAGTTACACGCACTTACACGCACTTACACACACTTACACATACTTTCACGCCCTTTCTTACACTTACACGTACTTACACGTACTTGCACGCATTTATACGCACTTACACGCACTTACACGTACTTGCACGAACTTACACACACTCACACGCACTTACACATACTTATACGTACTTACACGCACTTACACGCACTTACACACTCTTATACGCTCTTATACCACCTTACACACACTTACACATACTTATACACACTTACATGCACTTACATGCACTTACACGCACTTACATGCATTTAAACGCACTTACATGCACTGACACGCACTTACACGTACTTACACGTACTTACACGCACTTACACACACTTACATGCACTTACATGAACTTACACACACTTACATACACTTATATGTACTTATACGCACTTACATGCACTTACACAGACTTCTACACTCTTTCACGCTCTTACACCACCTTACATGCACTTACACATACTTACGCACACTCACACGCACTCACACGCACTTGCACGCACTTACACACACTTACACACACTTACACACACTTACACACACTTACACGCACTTCCACACACTTACACACTTTTACACACACTTAGATGCAGTAACACGTACTTACACGCACCTACACGCATTTACACGCACTTATACGCACTTACACACACTTACATGCACTTACACACACTTGTACGCACTTACATGTACTTACATGTCGTTACACGCACTTACATGCTCTTACATGCACTTACACGCTCTTACACGCACTCACGCGCACTTCCACGCACTTACATGTACTTACATGTCGTTACACGCACTTACATGCTCTTACATGCACTTACACGCTCTTACACGCACTCACGCGCACTTCCACGCACTTACATGTACTTACATGTCGTTACACGCACTTACATGCTCTTACATGCACTTACACGCTCTTACACGCACTCACGCGCACTTCCACGCACTTACATGTACTTACATGTCGTTACACGCACTTACATGCTCTTACATGCACTTACACGCTCTTACACGCACTCACGCGCACTTCCACGCACTTACATGTACTTACATGTCGTTACACGCACTTACATGCTCTTACATGCACTTACACGCTCTTACACGCACTCACGCGCACTTCCACGCACTTACATGTACTTACATGTCGTTACACGCACTTACATGCTCTTACATGCACTTACACGCTCTTACACGCACTCACGCGCACTTCCACGCACTTACATGTACTTACATGTCGTTACACGCACTTACATGCTCTTACATGCACTTACACGCTCTTACACGCACTCACGCGCACTTCCACGCACTTACATGTACTTACATGTCGTTACACGCACTTACATGCTCTTACATGCACTTACACGCTCTTACACGCACTCACGCGCACTTCCACGCACTTACATGTACTTACATGTCGTTACACGCACTTACATGCTCTTACATGCACTTACACGCTCTTACACGCACTCACGCGCACTTCCACGCACTTACATGTACTTACATGTCGTTACACGCACTTACATGCTCTTACATGCACTTACACGCTCTTACACGCACTCACGCGCACTTCCACGCACTTACATGTACTTACATGTCGTTACACGCACTTACATGCTCTTACATGCACTTACACGTACTTACATGCAGTTACACACAATTACACACACTTACACCCATACTCGCACTTAAACGCACTTACACACCCTTACACACACTTACACGCACTTATACGCACTTACATACACTTACAGGCACTTACACGCACTTATAAGTACTTATACGCACTTACATGTACTTACATGTAGTTACACGCACTTACATGCTCTTACACGCACTTCCACGCACTTACACACTTCTACATACACTTACACGTACTAGCACGCACTTACATGCACTTACACACGCTTACACACACATACACGAACTTACACACACTAACACACACTTACACACACTTGTACGCAATTACACGAAATTACACGAACTTACACATACTTGAACAACACTTATACGCACTTACACGCACATACACGCACTTACACGCACTTACACACACTAAGATGCACTTACACGTACTTATATGTACTTATACATACTTACACACACTTATACGTACTTACATGCACTTATACATACTTACACACACTTACACGCACCAACATGTACCTTCATGTACTTACACGCACTTACACACACTTACACACACTTACACGCACCAACATGTACCTTCATGTACTTACACGCACTTACACACACTTACACACACTTACACACACTTACATACACATACACACACTAACACACACTTACATGCACGTGTACGTACTTATACCTACTTACACGCACTTACATGTACTTACACGCACTTAGTCGCACTTACACTCACTTACATGCACTTACACGCACTTACACGCACTTACAGGAACTTACACAAAATAACACCCACTTAAACTACACTTACACACACTTACACACACTTAGACGCACTTACATGCACTTACACGCACTTACACGCACTTACACGCACTTATACAAACGTACACGCACTTACATGCACTTACATGCACTTACACGCATTTACACATACTTATACGCACTTACACGCACTTACACATACTTACACGTACTTACACGCACTTACACAAACTTAAACTACACTTACACGCAATGACACGCACGTACACGCACTTATACGCACTTACACACACTTTTAGAACTTACACACACTTACACGCACTTACACGACTTTACACGTACTTACACGCACTTACACTCACTTACACGAACTTCAACCGCACTTACACGCCCTTACATGCACTTACACGCTCTTACACGCACTCATACGCACTAACACGTTCTTAGATGTACTTACACATACTTACACGCACGTATACGCACTTACACGCACTTACACATACTTACACACACTTACATGCACTTACACGTACTTAGATGCATGTATACGCACTTATACACACTTACACACACTTACACGCACTTACACGTACTTACACGCACTTACATGCACTTACACGCTCTTACACGCACTTATACGCACTAACACGTTCTTAGATGTACTTACACATACTTACACGCACGTATACGCACTTACACGCACTTACACGTACTTACACGCACTTACATGCACTTACACGCTCTTACACGCACTTATACGCACTAACACGTTCTTAGATGTACTTACACATACTTACACGCACGTATACGCACTTACACGCACTTACACGTACTTACACGCACTTACATGCACTTACACGCTCTTACACGCACTTATACGCACTAACACGTTCTTAGATGTACTTACACATACTTACACGCACGTATACGCACTTACACGCACTTACACGTACTTACACGCACTTACATGCACTTACACGCTCTTACACGCACTTATACGCACTAACACGTTCTTAGATGTACTTACACATACTTACACGCACGTATACGCACTTACACGCACTTACACGCACTTACATGCACTTACACGCACTTACACGCACTTACACATACTTACACGCACTTACACGCACTTACATGCACTAACACGAACTTGAACTACACTTACACGCACTTACATGCACTTACACGCTCTTATACGCACTCACACGCACTAACACGTACTTACACGTACTTACACGTACGTACACACACTTACATGCACTTACACACACTTGCACGTACTTACATGTACTTACACGCACTTACACACACTTACACAGACTTACACGTACTTACACGCACTTACACACACTTACACAGACTTACACGTACTTACACGCACTTACACGTACTTCCATGCACTTATATGCACTTACACACACTTAAACACACTTACATGAACCTACATTCCCTTACACAAACTAACACGTACTTACACGCACTTACATACACTTACATACACTAACACCCATACTCGTACTTACACACACTTACATGAACTTACACGCACTTACACGCACTTACACCCACATACACGAACTTACATTCACTTACACAAACTTACACGTACTTACACGAACTTACACGCACTTACACGCACTTACAGGCACTTACACGTACTTACACGCACTTACACACACTTACACGCACTTATACGCACTTACACGCACTTACACGCACTTACACGTACTTATACATATTAACACGCACTTACACACACTTACACGCACTTACACACACTTACACGCACTTACATGCACTTACACGCACTTACACACACTTACACCCACTTACAAGAACCTACACAATCTTACACATACTTACACATACTTACACGCACTTACACACACTTACACGCACTTACACGTACTTACACGCACTTACACATACTTACACACACTTACACGCACTTACACGTACTTACACGCACTTACACGCACTTACACGCACTTACACGCACTTATACGCACTTATACACTCTTACACCCTCTTACACGACCTTAAATGCTCTTCTACATACTTATACGCACTTACACACACTTACACGTACTTACACGCATTTATATGCACTTACACAAACTTACACGTACTTACACACACTTACACGCACCTACATGCACTGACATGTACGTATACACACTTACACGTACTTACACGCACCTATACATACTTACACAAACTCACACGTACTCACACATACTTACACACACTTATACGCACTTACATGCACTTACACACACTTACATACGCTTACACGTATTTACACGCACTTACACGTACTTACATGCACTTACACACACTTATACACACTTACACACACTTTCACGCACTTAGATACAGTTACATGCACTTACATGCTCTTACACACACTTACATGTACTTACTCACTCCTACACATACTTGCACATACTAACATGCACTTACACGCACTCACACACACTTACACGTATGCACACGCACTTACAGGCACTTACACGCACTTACATGCACTTACACGCACTTGGAAGCACTTATACATACTTACAAGCACTTATACGCACTTACACACACGTACACATACTTACACGCACTTACACGCACTTACACGTACCTACACGCACCTACATGCACTTACATGCACTTACACGCACTTACACATACTTACACGCTCTTACACACACATACACACACTAACACGCACTTACACGTACTTATACGCACTAACACATACTTACACGCACTTTCACGTACTTACACGTACTTACACGCATTTATATGCACTTACACAAACTTACACGTACTTACACGCATTTATATGCACTTACACAAACTTACACGTACTTACACGCATTTATATGCACTTACACAAACTTACACGTACTTACACGCATTTATATGCACTTACACAAACTTACACGTACTTACACGCATTTATATGCACTTACACAAACTTACACGTACTTACACGCATTTATATGCACTTACACAAACTTACACGTACTTACACGCATTTATATGCACTTACACAAACTTACACGTACTTACACGCATTTATATGCACTTACACAAACTTACACGTACTTACACGCATTTATATGCACTTACACAAACTTACACGTACTTACACGCATTTATATGCACTTACACAAACTTACACGTACTTACACGCATTTATATGCACTTACACAAACTTACACGTACTTACACGCATTTATATGCACTTACACAAACTTACACGTACTTACACGCATTTATATGCACTTACACAAACTTACACGTACTTACACGCATTTATATGCACTTACACAAACTTACACGTACTTACACGCATTTATATGCACTTACACAAACTTACACGTACTTACACGCATTTATATGCACTTACACAAACTTACACGTACTTACACGCATTTATATGCACTTACACAAACTTACACGTACTTACACGCATTTATATGCACTTACACAAACTTACACGTACTTACACGCATTTATATGCACTTACACAAACTTACACGTACTTACACGCATTTATATGCACTTACACAAACTTACACGTACTTACACGCATTTATATGCACTTACACAAACTTACACGTACTTACACGCATTTATATGCACTTACACAAACTTACACGTACTTACACGCATTTATATGCACTTACACAAACTTACACGTACTTACACGCATTTATATGCACTTACACAAACTTACACGTACTTACACGCATTTATATGCACTTACACAAACTTACACGTACTTACACGCATTTATATGCACTTACACAAACTTACACGTACTTACACGCATTTATATGCACTTACACAAACTTACACGTACTTACACGCATTTATATGCACTTACACAAACTTACACGTACTTACACGCATTTATATGCACTTACACAAACTTACACGTACTTACACGCATTTATATGCACTTACACAAACTTACACGTACTTACACGCATTTATATGCACTTACACAAACTTACACGTACTTACACGCATTTATATGCACTTACACAAACTTACACGTACTTACACGCATTTATATGCACTTACACAAACTTACACGTACTTACACGCATTTATATGCACTTACACAAACTTACACGTACTTACACGCATTTATATGCACTTACACAAACTTACACGTACTTACACGCATTTATATGCACTTACACAAACTTACACGTACTTACACGCATTTATATGCACTTACACAAACTTACACGTACTTACACGCATTTATATGCACTTACACAAACTTACACGTACTTACACGCATTTATATGCACTTACACAAACTTACACGTACTTACACGCATTTATATGCACTTACACAAACTTACACGTACTTACACGCATTTATATGCACTTACACAAACTTACACGTACTTACACGCATTTATATGCACTTACACAAACTTACACGTACTTACACGCATTTATATGCACTTACACAAACTTACACGTACTTACACGCATTTATATGCACTTACACAAACTTACACGTACTTACACGCATTTATATGCACTTACACAAACTTACACGTACTTACACGCATTTATATGCACTTACACAAACTTACACGTACTTACACGCATTTATATGCACTTACACAAACTTACACGTACTTACACGCATTTATATGCACTTACACAAACTTACACGTACTTACACGCATTTATATGCACTTACACAAACTTACACGTACTTACACGCATTTATATGCACTTACACAAACTTACACGTACTTACACGCATTTATATGCACTTACACAAACTTACACGTACTTACACGCATTTATATGCACTTACACAAACTTACACGTACTTACACGCATTTATATGCACTTACACAAACTTACACGTACTTACACGCATTTATATGCACTTACACAAACTTACACGTACTTACACGCATTTATATGCACTTACACAAACTTACACGTACTTACACGCATTTATATGCACTTACACAAACTTACACGTACTTACACGCATTTATATGCACTTACACAAACTTACACGTACTTACACGCATTTATATGCACTTACACAAACTTACACGTACTTACACGCATTTATATGCACTTACACAAACTTACACGTACTTACACGCATTTATATGCACTTACACAAACTTACACGTACTTACACGCATTTATATGCACTTACACAAACTTACACGTACTTACACGCACTTACTTGCACTTACACGTACTTACACGCACTTACACACACGTACACACAATTAACCGCACTTACACACACTTACACATACTTACACACCCTTTCTTACACTTACACGTACTTACACCTACTTGCACGCACTTATACGCACTTACACGCACTTACACGTACTTACACGAACTTACTCAAACTTACATGCACTTAAACATAATTACACGTACTTACACGCACTCACACGTACTTACACACTCTTACACGCTCTTACACCACCTAACACACACTTACACATGCTAATACACACTTACATGCACTTACACGCACTTACACGCACTTACATGCATTTAAATGCACTTACATGCATTGACACGCACTTACAAGCACTTACACGTACTTACACGCACTTACACGCACTTACATGCACTTACATGAACTTACACACACTTACATGCACTTATACGCACTTACACGCACTTACATGCACTTACACAGACTTCCACACTCTTACATGCTCTTACACCACCTTACACGCACTTACACATACTTATACATACTCGCATGCACTCACACACACTTACACGCACTTATACGCACTTACGCACACTTACATGCACTTACACGTACTTACACGTACTTCCATGCACTTACACACACTTCCACACACTTACACGCACTTATACGCACTTACGCACACTTACATGCACTTACACGTACTTACACGTACTTCCATGCACTTACACACACTTCCACACACTTACACGCACTTATACGCACTTACGCACACTTACATGCACTTACACGTACTTACACGTACTTCCATGCACTTACACACACTTCCACACACTTACACGCACTTATACGCACTTACGCACACTTACATGCACTTACACGTACTTACACGTACTTCCATGCACTTACACACACTTCCACACACTTACACGCACTTATACGCACTTACGCACACTTACATGCACTTACACGTACTTACACGTACTTCCATGCACTTACACACACTTCCACACACTTACACGCACTTATACGCACTTACGCACACTTACATGCACTTACACGTACTTACACGTACTTCCATGCACTTACACACACTTCCACACACTTACACGCACTTATACGCACTTACGCACACTTACATGCACTTACACGCACTTACACGCAGTTACACGCACTTAAACGCACTTACACACACTTACACGCACTTACACGCACTTACACGTACTTACACACACATACACATACCTACACGCACTAATACACACTTATACACACTTACACATACTTACACGCACTTACACACACATACACATACTAACACGCACTTACAGGCACTTGCACACACTTATACACAGTTCCACGCGCTTACACGCACTTACACGCACTTAGTCGCACTTACACTCACTTACACGCACTTACACACACATACACATACTAACACGCACTTACAGGCACTTGCACACACTTATACACAGTTCCACGCGCTTACACGCACTTACACGCACTTAGTCGCACTTACACTCACTTACACGCACTTACACACACTTACACGCACTTACACGAACTTACACAAAATTACACCCACTTAAACTGCACTTACATGCACTTACACGTGCTTAGACACACATACACGCACTTTCATGCACTTGCACGAACTTACACGCACTTACACATGCTTACATGCACTTATACGTACTTACACGCACTTACATGCACTTACACGTACTTACACGTACTTATACATACGTACACGCATTTACATGCACTTATATGCACTTACACAAACGTACACACACTTACACGCATTTACACATACGTAAACGTACTTGCACGCACTTACACGCACTTCCACATACTTACACGCACTTACACACACTTACACACACTTATACGAACTCAAACTGCACTAACACACACTCACACATACTTACACGCACTTATACACACTTACACGCACTTACACGTACTTACAGGAACTTACATTCACTTACACAAACTTACACGTACTTACACGCACTACACACACTTATATGCACTTTCACGCACTTACACATACTTACACGTGCTTACACGCACTTACACGCACTTACACGCACTTACACACACTTACACGCACTTACGTGCACTTACACGTACTTACATGTACTTACACGCACTTACACGCACTTACACGCACTTACACACACTTATACAGACTTACACGCACTTACACACACTTACACGCACTTACATGCACTTACAGGCACTTACATGCACTTACACGCACTTAAATTCACTTACACACACTTACATGCACTTACACGCTTTTGCACACACTTATACGCACTAACACACACTTACATGCACTAACACACACTTAAACGCACTTATATGCACTTACACGCACTTACACATATGTATACAAACTTACATAAACTTACACACACTTATACGCATTTACAC
>SZWC01020552.1:22015-39542 GCA_023375785.1 Penium margaritaceum
ATGGATCATAGACACTCTCCCAATACACTTTACCTGTTGGGGGGGGGGGGGCAACATGGGAGCCAGAGATCCCCCCTCCCCAAAAGGGTAGAGTGTATTGGGGGAGTGTCTATGGTCAGTGTATCTCATGGACAAATGAAAAACACACAAATTGTATTTGAAGATGATGTAAAAACACTCTCGTTGTCTGTTGATCTATGGAAATAAATGATCGACAATCAACGATCTTGATCGTTGACAAATATATGAAGATCGATGAAAGATTTACGAGAGCTTTGAGTGGGGGGTCCGAGAATCCCCCCTATGATAGAAGGGAACATGATTCTGAGTGTGCTAGTCTTTTGAGTGGGGAGGTACAAAATCACCCCCTACAATAGAAGGGAACCTGGTAGGCCCCGCTACCGTGGCCAAGCAGGAGCCTGGGCAAGAAAAACAAAATACCCTCAATCCCGATATGTAACATCGTGTCGATTGTGTCTCTGTCCAGTTCCACATCCAGGAATATGCATTGTAAGTCATTATACTAGTAGCACTTTTAAGGTCCATGGGAAAATGTACATCTGTGTAAGAAAACTGTAAATGGAGTTGTGGAAAAGAAACCATGGCCTTTTTTTAGTATTTAAACTTTAATTTCCAGCCTTCCAAGAATCTTTGCGTGCTAAAGCATGCAAATACATGCTTATATGTATGAAAATACGTATTAAAGGACATTGTTACGTAATTTCAACGAAGGTACCACTAAATTTCCAGAAGCATACATATGACATGTACACTTTATGAAGAGTGTATCTTTCAGAGGTGATTAACCGTAAATGCCCTAATAGCGATGGCGATTCACTCGCCAGGTCATCGTTCCTCCAAATGGCGAATTGCGACGAATGCTATTAGAAGAGTGCCACGACACCGGTCGAGGTGGGCACTTTGGCGAGGACAAGACGCTCAAGAAGTCGGCAAAATACTACCGGTCGGACAAAATGCAGACAGACGTGGCAGCCTTATGCAAATCCTGCGACACCTGTCAGAGAAAAAAATCTCATCACACGCAACCACCTGGTCTACTCCAACCCTACCTGTTGCGACGGAACCGTGGGCCCGTATGAGCATGGACTTTGTGACGGGACTGCCCGCCACTCCTTAGGGGTCTGACACCATCCTTGTCGTGATGGACATAGTTTCCAAAACGTTGCATTGCATCCCGACAACGACCACCGTCATTGCAGAAGGAACAATGCGGCCATTTCTAAATCAGATCGTACAGCTGCACGAAGTGCCACCTACCATAATGAGCAACAGCGACGACCACTTCACAAGCCATTTTTGGTGAGAATCAATGACATGCTACGGCGGTCCGATCCAGCTATTGATGGCGCTCCATCCTTAGACCGATGGGAAAACCGAGAAAACCAACCAAACGCTCAAACAACTTCTCCGAACTTTATGCAAGCCACACGATTGGGCAGCAAATCTACCGATTTCCAAACTCGCATACAACTCCACCACTTCCACCACAGTGGGTAAAATCCCTTTTGAGGTAGTGTACAGCAAACTTCCTGCCACACGAGTAGGGTTGCAGCGTCAGAGTAACATTTCCGTCGTTGACATCCACCACCGGGACTTCACAAGCATGTGGGAGGAAACACGGCAGATCTTTGCAAATGCAAAGAGGGGAGCCAAACAACATCACAGCGATGACGTGCTCAGCGCTGGCAATCACACCCTCCTCGGCTCAACGGATGTCAAACTTTGAGGAAAAGACTTTGGAAAACTCAAACCCCGCTGGTTGGGACCACTTGAGATCGAGCGAATGCAAACTCCAATCGTCTCTTGACTTTGTCTCTCGTATAGCATGGCAATCCATCCTGTCTTCACATCAGCAAGCTCAAGGCAGTATCGTGACCCCAGTCAGAACTTCCCCTGTAGAGACATCGCACCTCCACCACCTATACAAGTGGATGGCCATACGGAGTACGTGATCAAAGATATCCTTGAACATTGATGCCGTGGGAAAGGGACCATGTATCTCATCAAATGGCATGGCAATGATGCCATGCACAATAATTGGGAGCCCTGTGATAACCTTGGAGACGTTGACGGCTTGATCGATGGCTACTTTCGCCATCATCTGCCTATGTCTGCTAGCACACTGAGACGTCGTGGCTGAAAGAGGGAGAAGTGTTACATCCTTGACATTCACAAGTCCCCAAAACTCACAAGCTGATCTTTCTCTTATCTCATTCACGCGGTGAATTCAATAATTTTCCGCCATTTGGTCGAGGGAATTTTGGCCAACTGCCTTGACCTTTGGTGTCCCATTCCAGAAGTTTCCAACAATTTCGACCACTTTCCAAAATGCTCAACAGAGGTGTCGCAAACTATATCAATTTTTCAATATTGTTTGGTCCAATTCTCGACGACGCTTGAATCTAGTAAAGAAGCATCAAGATATTCTCAAAGGCCCCCGACTTCTCGGCGGAGCTTCTCCAATCTGCCACTCACGGCACGACCTCGCACGCATCGCTTGGCTGGAATGCCGATGACCAGACTTATGCCTCATTCTCATTCTTGGTATTTTACATATGTTCTCGACATACTTGACACTTGTCACCGAAGTACACTTACTTCTGAATAAAAGCCATCCAATTGTCCCAAAATCCTGAATCGTCTTTTGTCCGGCACCTCATTCCAATGAACCACCTACGTTTCATTTAACGTAACAGTAGGTATGGGACAAAGCACAATGAGGATTGAGGATTGAGGATTTGGAACAAATGCATTGTTTGTATTAGGCACCAAATGTACTTTGATGAAAAGTGTTGAGTGAGTCGAGCACATATATACAATGCAAATAATGAGAATAAGGGACATGGCGGGTCCTCCGTGCTTGAGCCAAGCGACGCGTGCGTGATCGTGCCGTGAGTGGCTCGATATTCGCAAAGTCGGGGGACTTTGAGAATATCCAGGCTCTACTTTATAAAAGTCTAGCACCACCAAGAAGTCGACCAAAGAAATCCAAACGTTGATATAGTTTGTAACAGCTCTGTCAAATTTTGTGGAAGATTGTTGAAGTTGTCAGAAACTTCTGGAACAAAACTCTACAGTGTTGTGATTCTTTTTGTGAGTCATGGTGACCTTTGGAATCATTGTCACATCTCCCTCAGTACGCCGGGACACTCGACGGCTACTTTGATGGCGTCTGCACCAACCGGTGCTCTCCAGAGTTTTCTCGACGACCACCTTTTGGGATACACTTTGTTAATGACGCTATCCTTGCTTGATAACTATCCAATTGCTTAGATTTTCTGTGTTTCTATGTGACGTTTCTTTTGGTGTTTCATTTTGGACAACCGAGAAGCCTGTACGGCTGTCTGTTCTGACACTACTGGTGTTTTAGATCTTACAACCGGGTTAGGATGCTTTCTCACCGGTTGGTTGGACTTGCATGCTTAGTTACACACATGAGCCTATATCCATACACTCATGTACTGTAATTCAATTTTCATTCATCTATGCATATCCTTGCCTTCTCTCCACTATCTCAAGTGTCCTCTGTCACGTTGTGTTCACCACAGTGTGATCTCTCACAAAAAATGTTGCTAGGAGGGTTCTCTCATTCCCTCATGGCATCAGAGCCGTAGAGAGACAAAACCTCTTCATCCCACCATAGAGCATACAACGACAATGGAAATGTCTTGGCTGGGCTTGGCTAGGCTGGGTAGGGCGTATAGGTCCTGTCAACGTGGAGGCCCTGAGCTAAGGGCTCACGTCACGTAGTCGTCCGGCAGAGAATGAGGTGGAATGCTGCCAATTGTTTTTTGGCATTTTTCCTTGTCGCAACGACCTTCATTGCAATAACGTGGAATGCAAGTGGTGACGTTTTTGGCCACCATAACAGTGTTGGCTGCCATAGCAGCGATGTCTGGCTACCCTCGTCGAAAGAGGAGCCAAATCATAGCAACTTTAGCAGCAGCAGTAGTAGCAGTGGCTACAACAGTACGATCCACTACTGCATCCCGTAGCATCTGCAGCAACAGCATTAGCAGTAGCAGTTGCAGCAGCAGTAGGAGTGGTAGCATTAGCTATAGCCATAGTTTTCCCAACCCCTAATTGCGTTGCATCCTTGTGCAAGAGCTGTATCATTAGCAGCAATCGCACTCACGGTGGCAGCAGCAGCATCCGCATTTGCAGTTGTAACATTAATCGTTGCAGCAGCAAGAGCAATGCAGCAGATGCACTCGCAGTAGCAGCTATAGCAACAGCTGCAGCAGCAGTTACAACAGCAGCAGCTGTAGCCAATCTAACGTATGCAACTACAGGCAGCAGCTGCAATAGCAGCACATCACCCACTGTAACAACAACTGTGCTTGCTTCTGCCTCCCAAACCTACCTGTTCACGGGTTTGGGCCATCGACTAACGGGCTTGTCAATTGACAAGCACGTCCTTTGATGGACTCGTCGTTCAACACCCCCTCCCCCTCACTTTCTCCTCGCTTGCCAGTAAGGGTCGAACGCAATCTCCATAAAGAAAAAAACTGGTGGGGAAGAGGACGTGAATGCTCGGCACCCCTCTCCACCCCGGGTGAACCCGGGTTTCTTCCTGCCTGGTACCTTCTTATTGGTGGTTGAAGGTGTCTTTTATTTCCCATTCCTTTTTTTGCTCTTTTTTTCTCCTTTTCTTCTTCTTTTTTCCTTTCTCTCATCCTTTTCTGCACGTGGTTGAGACCCGGGAATTCGCAGATTTATCCTGTTGCCTTGGCAGATAGTCAGGCCCCTCCTTTTTAACCCCCTCCTGCTTGGTCGAGACCCTCACATGTGCAAGTTTGACCCCATGTGGTGGCAGACCACTGGCTTTTGTGCCAGCCTCGCCCGTAGTGGCTCTACCCAACGGTCTATGGACTGCCTTCTTCATCTTACACCCCTCCCTTGTGGCTCCATTCTGCAGCTCCATCTCTCTCCCTGCTGCCAGCTGGGTCCTTCCCCGAGCTGCCACACAGTCCGGACACATCTGCACCGGCTGCCGTATTCACCTTTCATCCTCGGCCTCAGGATGTCCACTGTAGTTTGAATTTGAATGTCGAGTCCAGGGGTCATTGTTGTTCGTCGGACCGAGCCCTTCGGGGTGCGTCGGATGGTGGGGCTGTGTCATCCGTGGAGTGGATTGAGTCATTGGCCCTTCCTCGTCTCCTTGTTGTGCCTTCTAGATGTGCTGCATCCCCTCCTTTCCTTGCTTGCAGATTCGCGTAGTGTCATGTGACGTCTCCATCTCGTGTGTCGCGTTGCTTCTAGATCATTGATTCTGGAGCCACTCATCACATGATGTTGTCACATGCCATGTTTGTCATGTTGGGGCCTGTCAGTGACATACGCTTTATCTGCACTTGTTCTTGTCAGATTTGGCCAGTTCAGGGTGTTGGTATTGTATGTTTTGTCAATCCATCAGGTGATGTCTTATTGCCTGATATCCTCTTTGTCCGTGTGCTTGAGGATAGCTTGATGTCTGTCACTGCCTTGGATGATCAGGGCATAGAATTCATTTCCTCTCGTGGCATTGGTAGTGTGTTGTTGTAGTCTTCTGGCCGTCCTATTCTTTGTGGTCTGCATTATGAAAAATTGTATCGTGTACCCTTGTTTACACTTTCGTCCTCCATTGCTACAACACACATGCATGTTGGTCCCTTGCTTTCCCCTACACACACATGTTTGCTCCATTGCTGCCTATGTCATGTGTATACAGCCACCATCCAAAGCCTCTTGTTTCATCAGCCTGCTGTTGGTCTTGACCCTGGCACACTCCCTATGCCATGCACTGCGGAATGTCTTGATTGCGCACAAAGCAAGCTTCATTGTCCTTCCTTCCCTTTGTCTGACTCTCGCACGCTGCACATCCTTGCCCTTGTCCACATGGACGTCATGGGGATGCTCCTTGATGAATTTCTGGAAGGCGTTGGCCAGTACATCTTGTGTCTTACGGATGATTTCTCTCACTTTTGCTGGATCTTTGTCCTTTGCTAGAAAAGCAATGTTGGGCACATGATCGAGTCTTGGCATGTCCAGGCTGAGCGTTCTTGCCAGTATAAGATGATTGCATTCCACTCCGACCATGGTGGAGAGTTCACGGGTCCCATGACCCGCTTCCTCCAGTCTCAAAGGGTGCGTTTGGAGCACTTTTCTCCATATACACCAAAGCAGAACGGAGTGCCAGAATGTTGGAACCACACTCTTATGGACAGTGTTCATACCCTTCTTGTCGAGTGTGGCCTCCCTCCATTGTTTGCCTTTGAGGTCATGTCGTACATGACATGGGTTTAGAACCATGTTTCCCATGGTTCTTTGCCTTGTCATGTCACACTTTTCAAGCGATGGTATGGTCCTCGTGCTGATCTTTGCCTCGCTCATGTCCGGGCCAGAATTGCAGGCGTTTGGCTCCCTGAGGGCAATGGAAAACTGTCTCCTTGAGGTCATCTCTGCCCTTCCTTTGAGTTTCCTTTTCTTCCAAGGCCTTGCGCTTTTGGGACCCCAAGCGTGCTCGGATTGTCGAGTCTTGTGATGCTCTTCTCTTTGAAAGTACCTTCTCTCATGACATTGCTCATTCTGCCCTGTCGCTTTGTCCTTCTCTCATTCAGGGGGAGATGGTGTAAATGGGGTGTCCTTCGGTGGTGTCTGCGCTCCGTATCCGACTGCGTCGTCACCAATTTCATCTCTTGTCAAGTCTACGTCGTCACTAGCATCCTTTACTCTTGCATTTGTGTCATTACAAGTACCATCTACTCTCGCATCTACGTTATCTCCTGCAGTGTCTACATTGTCATCTCCTTTCGTATTTACATCGTTACCTATGTCACATCCTGTCGCATGTGTGCCATTGTCCATGTCATCTCCTGATGTGTCTGCATCGTCACCTACGTCGCCGGTCGTGGTCCCATTGATAGAAGACCCAGTTGTACCCTCGTAGCCCTCAATCTTGTCACTGTTCATTCGTGCCCCAGTTAATCGTCTGAGACCGTTGCAGTCTGCACCTCACTATGCCGTGCGTGACAGTCGCACAGCCTCAACTGGNGCTTTGTCCTTCTCTCGTTCAGGGGGAGATGGTGTAAGTGGGGTGTCCTTCGGTGGTGTCTGCGCTCCGTATCCGACTGCGTCGTCACCAATGTCATCTCTTGTCAAGTCTACGTCGTCACTAGCATCCTTTACTCTTGCATTTGTGTCATTACAAGTACCATCTACTCTCGCATCTACGTTATCTCCTGCAGTGTCTACATTGTCATCTCCTTTCGTATTTACATCGTTACCTATGTCACATCCTGTCGCATGTGTGCCATTGTCCATGTCATCTCCTGATGTGTCTGCATCGTCACCTACGTCGCCGGTCGTGGTCCCATTGATAGAAGACCCAGTTGTACCCTCGTAGCCCTCAATCTTTTCACTGTTCATTCGTGCCCCAGTTAATCGTCTGAGACCGTTGCAGTCTGCACCTCACTATGCCGTGCGTGACAGTCGCACAGCCTCAACTGGTCCCTCTGGGCCCTTGCGGTCAGTCCGTCCACTTCACACTGGTGTCGATGGCCATGCACAACCTAACCTTGTCTCTGGTCTTGACGCTCTTGGCTTGGCGGCGGCTGTGGTGCAAGCTGACACTGCGCTTGGATATTCTCTCATCGCTCATTACTTCCACCGAGCCATGACAACAACTGGATCTACTCAATCATTGCCATGTTCCTCGGTCTCCAACGCACTCATTATGAGTGGCACCAATGCACGTGTTCCACCGAGCCATGCACCAATGCATGTCACAATGCAACATGCATGCATTGTTGTAGATGCATCACTCTGGGAACAGGCTATGTGCAAGGAACTTGTAACGAGCAAGACACATGGGGTTTATAAGAAGGCAAAGCTCTTGCCTGGTCGTAAATACATATCAACTCATTGTGTGTTTCAAAGGAATGAGAGGCCAAATGGCATAATAGAACAGTACAAACTTGGTTCTCCTAAGAACCAAGTTTGGAATTTGATGCCACCTTTGCCCCTGTTGGCAAGTACAGCACTCCAAAGGCGTTGTTAAGTCAGGTGGCCCAGCATGATTGGGAGCTCCTCCATATGGACATGAACAATACCTTCTTGCACGACAATTGCAAGGAAGAGATTTATCTTGTCCAACCTCCAGGGTTCAAGGCCGGCACATTCAGAGTGTGGCGTCCCCGAAAGGCTTTGTATGGCCTGAAGCAATCCTCCTGCTGCTGGAACCTCGAGATCTCTGCTACCTTGGAGCGAGATGGGTATCACTGCAGCATATGGAAGTGTCTCTATTGTGGGTGTCGACACGCCGGTGTGGTGTGCAGACTTCCATGCAAAAGCGTTGTGTAGCGGCAAGTTCAAGCTTGCGGTGCACAATGTTGGGCTTCTTGCGTATGATGCAGCTCCTACCTGATTTGTACCTTGCTCTCGCTCCTTCCTCTATCTTTTAGTAGTTCTTGTCTAGTCCTGTCTCCTGCCGTTGCGGTTGCGGTCCTTTTGTGGCCCTTGCTTGCTTGAGTGGCATCTGTGGGTCATGGGGGAGTATTGGTGTGTGATTCACGGTGACCTCTGGACTTGTCATCACGGCTCGCCGGTATGCCGGGACACTCAATGACTACTTTGACAGCATCTGCACCAGCTGGCGCGTCCTAATGTGCTATCCCGAATTGACCACCTCTTGGGGTATATTTTCTCAATGGCGCCATCCTTGCTTGTTGATGACCTAGTTGCGTAGAGTTTCTGTCTCAATACCTACTTCTTACTTCGGTTTGTCGTTCGAACAACCGAGGAGCCTGTACGGCTGTCGGGTTCTTTGCTACTAGTGCATTGGAGCTTACAGATGGGTTAGGCTAATTTCTCAACAGTTGGTTGGACTTGTGTACTTAGTTTTGTGCACATGGATGAGACTATACCCATACATTTGTTAGGTGTTGTAATCTATTTTCACTCATCTCTTCATGTATTTTCCGTCTCTCCACCAACTCAAGCATCCTTTGTCATGTTGTGTTCACCATAGTGTGATCTCTCATACAGAACATTGCTATGAGGTTTCTCTTGTTCCCTCAATGATGTGAGTCATCCCCATCTGTTTTCTCTGCTTACCATGGCCACTCGACCGGGTCTATCCTTGTGTAGATCCTTGATGCGGACCCAGCTAGCACCAGAGCACCAAACGGTGGTGGCTCCACCCACCCAGTTGCTAGACAGCTGCCATGACATACTGGGTGCTTGCTGGGGTGCTCTGTAGTTTTTCTGTAGTCGCTATAGATTAACTCGATGAACTGGTTTTTACGCCCGGTTTGCATGTTCTATGTCATGTATCCACTGATCAATGCCGGACCTATGCAAGTTACTAATCGTAGCGTCCAAATTGAAAGTTTTCAACTCTAGGTTCAGACGGTGTTGCGTTTGGATGCCTGTGCATAGAGTTAGAGCCAAAGAAGTTGTTTTGGGGCGGTTTTAGGGTGAACTGATCCTTCCGTGCGTGACACCCATCGTGTACCACGGCAGGTTGTTTCTGCTTTTTGCTTGTCAGTTTTCATTTCTCTTAGCATTACTAAGGTTTTTGAGCTCATGACTTTGTGTGTCTCCCTAGCCTAACTCTTGTTGTTTCTCGTGCCTTCGTGCTCCCTAGTGCGCCAGCTGACTGGATTGTTTCAACATGTTAGTAGCAGCAAGGCTAGGAAGCTTCCTAGAATTTTCTCATGATATCAGAGCGGAGAGGCTTCCCTCGCTGAGCTGCGCACCAGTTTCATTGCAGTGGAAGCAACAGTGAGAGTCACGGCTAAAGCCATGGTCCTAGGAGGATCCACCAAGCCACAGTGACCCGGTGCAGCGGATTGTAGCAGCAGAGACACCCTTGCACCCGTATCACCATGTCACCACCACGGGGCAGCCAAGGGTTTCCCAACCCTCTACAGCAGTAGTTGGGGCATGTGATGTTGAGAAGGGGTCCGTGAAGCTTCAGTGAGGTCGCACCTACCCCTCCGGGAGTGAGAGAGTGTAACTACCTCATTTGACCAACATTTTTTTGTGTAAGGGCTCGTTAGATATCTCTTGCAAAAATCTATCCATCGGATCCACTCCCGCCTCATTTCGTGCCTTTTAGGCTCCAGGAAACAAAACGACGCTCTCAGATCTGGATTCTTTCCAGATTTTGGGCTGAAAAGAAAACGGTGACATTTTGTATTCTTGTGAAGATTTTTTTACATGAAACGACCGCCATTGCATTCAACATTCTCTAGCACATAACCGCTCCAAATTTTGCTTCGTTTTGGCAACCTTCATGTTGACGTCATCATTGTAGATGATGACATCAGAACCAACACTTGGCCAAATGGCTGAAACATCACTTTTTTCTAGCGTTCCATCTCCTCGAGGAATGCCAATGGTTCTTGATTCTGGCACTGTTGATGTTTGGACCCATACGGAGCACCATCAATGGCGCCGGTCTGTGACATAGGCAAGGGGCCAGGAGACTCTGTCAGAAACTGGGGTGCAGTTCCAACGTGGCCGAAAGGGTCTTCTACGTTCACGGCTACTTTTGTGTAGGTTCTGAGTCTAAGCGTGAGCTTTGTGGTCGCCTCAAACTATGTTTCTGGGAGTGGAAGAAAAATGTGAGACAGTCACTTTTGCGAAGGGAATAACACGATTTTGCTTTTTTTTTTTACATGGACATGATCTGAACACTTGTAGGACTGGTTATGAGCTCTCCAACGCACCAAACTGTGTGCAATTTGGGTCATCGCAACTCCCGCTACGTCAGCCAAAGTACAGCACCCCAAACCAGCCGCTCAGTCGGCGGCGCACACCACGTCGCCCGCCGAGGCGCCTTCACACATCAAGGACCCATCAAAACGCCATTCAGGAGGTGCAGATGTCCCTACACGTAGTGACGGTACCCCTCGCGCCTTTGGGGTCTGTTTCGATGAGTTAATCATGGAGTTTGGTGATGGGGATTGATGTGGTTCGAAACCTGTTCGCGGACCTGCAGTCTGAATTATGACTGTCTCCGAGTAACAAACTGTACTACTGAGTTTCGGACTCTGAGCCAGGATTTTGGCTTTCCCTCAGTAACAAAACTGCACTACTGAAATCCGGCGAATCATCCACCAGACGCCTTGGCAGTCCTTCCGGAGCAAAATCCCCAGATGGCATTTTGTTAATCGTTCCGGTCAATTATTCACCGGCAGTCAAACCGCGGCCAGCTCCAAGAGCTACCGAGTATATCCCAACTTTGGAAGCCTATATCTCCCTCCTTACTTTTCCGATTCCGATGAAACAACTTCCAAGTAACTTTTCAAATATCAAGGGAAATCCTCCATGTTAGGATCCAAGTAGTCCTTGAGTCGCCAGATCCAACGACGATGAACTTCGTCTCTCTGGCGGCTCGTCGGCACCTCCCGACGCCGCACTTGGGCATGTAGAGGGGCAAATCTTCAACATTCTCCTCCTTGCACATGCCATGTCTGCTGCTCCTACTTGCCATCACTCATCATCCACTGCACCCTCCAGCCCATCATAACTGGTCATCCCAAGCCCGGCCACGCTCAATGTGTGCGGGTCCATGGGTTGCACTTTGGTGAAGCAATCCGCAAGCATGTTGTGCGTGCTGTAGTGCTGCAGAACCACCCACCCCTTTTCAATCATGTCCCATGCGTTGTGATAATGTACGTCAATGTGCTTCATCCTCCTGTGCTGCGTCAGGTTGT
The DNA here is from genome assembly GCA_023375785.1 of Penium margaritaceum. Classification (NCBI taxonomy): domain Eukaryota; kingdom Viridiplantae; phylum Streptophyta; class Zygnematophyceae; order Desmidiales; family Peniaceae; genus Penium; species Penium margaritaceum. The sequence goes on from SZWC01020552.1 coordinate 33,739, forward strand.
TGGTCAGCGAGATTGAGCCGGCATTGTCCTCTTCCACCACCGTAGGCTCCTATTATGGCACGTCCAGCTCCCCCAGTAACCTGCAGAGCTACTCTGCCTCCTTGACCGCCTCGGCCAGCGCGATGTACTCAGCTTCCACTATGCAGGTGGCGACGTAGTCCTACTTCTTGCTTCACCATGAGACCGCTGCACTAGCGAGGAAGAACACGTAGCCGGATGTGGACTTCCACTTGTCCACATCGCCAGTGTAGTCTGCATCCGTGTAGCAGACCAGACGCGAGGGGTCCGCCCGTTCCTTGCCGTCAAACCTCAAGGGTGCATGAGGCACAGCCTTCAGGTAGCGGAGGATGCGCTTGACCCCCTGCCAGTGTAGTGGCCCTGGATCGGCCACTTACCTGCTCACTTGGTCCACCGCGTAGGCCAGGTCCGGTCGAGTCGCCACCATGGCATACATGAGGCTGCTCACCACCGATTGGTAGGGCATCCCTGCCATATCCTTGTCGGCACTAGTGGGTGTGGAGGCACCCTCAAGGATGACTAGCGCTCACTGGTATACGCTATCAATGTTTGGGGCAGCCAATGGACACCTTTGGTGAAGAGTGTAGAGCACAAGGATCACGGATAAGAGTGGGGAGAACACGTCGCATGAAGTAGAACTGAATCTAAACATGTATTTGTTAGTTAGAATAGTAAAATTACATCAGATTGTTATAGCCTGTGATCTCAGCTTTCCAACGCATCCAAACACGCCCAAATCGGAGCACTAGAGCCCCTGCTACGGCTGTTGAAGTAACCCTTGGTGGAGCCGCCCACCTTGCCTTACACGGTAGGCAACGGGAGGCACTTCGATGATGACCAGTCGGAGCACCTTTCCTCGTCCAAAGGTCAAGGAGAAGTTCACCCTGGTCAAGGAGAATCCCCTGGTTGCTTCCTTCATGGCCCTGGTGCATTTGGGGCTTGTTGGAGATGAACTCGGATCACTGGCGGTGGATTATCCCGCCACCCATGGCAGGTACCAGATTCCACCCGCCCAACACCCGAACTTTGGTCAAGGCTAACTTTCTGAATACTCACTCAAATTGAGCGATTCAAAACTCCAAGGAATCCAAATCTGAACTCNGATTAGGTGTTTGACTACTCCTTAGTAGTTGAACCAGGGAGTACAATCAACGGCACTCATGGCAAGGGGCACACCATGACAACAATCCTCTCGCTCTTCTTTTGTTTGCGACGCCATTGCCGCACTCAGTTCACAAGTAGTGGAGACCGGACTGCCAACTGGTTTGCAGTCCTCCATGTCATACCACTTCAGTTTCTCAGCCACGTATTTGGTCTGCACCAGCTCAAGCGTGCGCGCCCTCCGGGTCCACATAATGCTTGTCCTAAGATAGTACTCCAACTCCCCCATGTCCGACATCTTGAATCTGCTGCTGAGCTAATCTTTCAACTGCTGTAGGCTCGGCAGAATCATCGAGTACAAAATCAGGTCATCCACATAGAGTGCAACGGTCTGATGGAGCTGCTTGTCGTGTCGCACGTACACGTTGTGATCCGATTCACAGTGCTTGAAGCCAAGTTGTGCCATGAAGCTGTCCATCTATTGGTACGAGTATCTAAGTGATTTCTTTAGCCCGTACAAGGACTTCCGCAGCTTACACACCTTGCCCTCCAGCACCTCCACCCCCTCTGGCACCTCCATGTAGATCTCTTTGTCTATGATGTCGTTGAGGAAGGCTGTCTTTTTATCCATTTGGTGGAGTTTCATGTCCTTCGCAACCGCTACCGCAAGGATCGCCCGGATGCTTGTGAACTTGGCAACGGGAGCAAACATCTCATCGTAGTGCTTGCCCTTACGCTGTGCATATTCCTTTGGCACCAGCTACGCCTTGCATTTTTCAACCACACCATCCTTTGTGAACTTGGTCTTAAAGACCCACTTTGAGCCAATGAACTTGGCATTTTTTGTCTGTCAACCAGCTCCCACGTGCCATTTTCAATGATGGCACCAGCTTTGATTTGATGGCTGCGTCTCATTAATCCCCTTCGGGCCGTACAAGCGCCTCTTGCATGGTAGTCGGCTCCGTTGATGCAGCCAACATACACCGCATCAAGCCGATCCATCGACTGGTGTTTGCATCAAAGCGCTTTCCTGCTTTTTGCTGCCTCCCACTGTGGCATGACAGTTTTGGTGGCGCATCGTCGCTCTGCTGCGATCCCTCCTACTCAGCATGCTCCGATGAATCATCGACTGGATGGCTCTTGGAGGATCTATCTCGCTCCGGCGAAACATCGCCTGAACGACCGACGCGTCCGGTTGATTTTCCACCGACGCCCGATGTGCACTCCACGGCAACTGCGCGCCTTGGCACCCTCGGTGCCTCATCCGCCGGATCCTTCCGGTAGATCTCCTCATTAGCTTGATCGTCATCGGAGTCCTCCACGTTGGCTACCACCGCTGGTGCACCTTCGTGCTCTGATGCGGCATCCTCAACATTGGCGTCCGTTGGCTCCTTCTCCTAGTCAAGGAGCTGGAACCACTCACCCGTCTTTGGAGAGTCCACCACACCCAGCTCGTTGAACTCGACATCTCGGCTACAGATTACCTCCTCCTTGCTCATGTCGTAGAGCCTGTACCACTTATGCGTGCTCTCATAGCCAACGAAGAGATACGACCTTGCCCGCGGCTCCAGCTTGCTGTCGCGCCTCTGCGCAGCCTGCACCACCGCGTGCGGCTTACACCCGAATACTTTCAGGTGTGCCACCCGTGGTTTGCACCCACTCCGAACCTCCTACAACATCTTCCAACCGCTCTTCCCCTTCAGCACCGCTATAGGACTGAGGTTGATGGTGTAGCTCGTTGTATGAAAAGCTTCTGTCCAGAAGCTTCGTGGCAATTCCGCATGTACCAACATGGTCTGTACCATGTTCAACAACGTCTGGTTTGCCCGCTCCGCCACGCCATTTGACTGAGGCGAATACGGCGTAGTTTGCTCCCATTTCATGCCTTGCTTCTTTACCCACCCGCTACAGCCCACGTTCTCTCTGTCATTGTCAGTGCGTAGTGCTCTGACCTTCCGGTCAGTTTGCCTCTCCACCGCGACAACGTACTCCTTCAACTGGTCCAGGACCTTGCCTTTCCGCTTAATGAAATACACGTAGATTTTTCTGCTGTAGTCATCAATGAAGGTAACAAAGTAACACGCGCTACTCTTTGACGCCATTTTGAATGGTCCGCACAGGTCGCTGTGCACGACCTCCAGCAAGTCCAAGGCGCGATTCACATTTTCATTGAATGGTTTGTGCCGTGCCTTGCCCCAAATGCAAGGTTCACACTTTTTGTGCTTTGCTGCATCTGTCACCTCTTCCACACCGTCGATGATGAAGCCGCATTCCAGCTCACGCTTTGCCATCTCCTTTACGACTGTGAGTCAGGTTTGCCCCAATTGTCGATGCTAGAGACCCAGATCAGCTCCCCCTACTTTGGCCAGATTGACGGTGCATTCCTGGAAGACAACTGAATCTGTCTCCGTGGGGATCACCTTGGTCTCTACGATGTAGAGGCCTCTCTCGTGCTTAGCCTCGGGCACGGTCTTGCCGCCACCGTCCTTCCGCACGACTATCCCTTTTCTCTTGAAGAGCACCTCGTACCCTTTGTCAGTCAGGCGGCTGACACTTATCATGTCAACCAAGTCGGGTACGTGCTGCACATCCTTGATGACGCGCTGCACCCGCTTCCCACCAACCACCACCTCCAAGTCCACGTCTCCTTGGCCAGCCGCCAGCTCGACCTTGTCGTTTGCAATCACCATGGATTTGCTGGACTTGGTGTAGTTGATGAACTGGACCTTCTCGACCTGGGTATGCTCCTCCGCTCCGGAGCTACGGCATCGCCGGTTGGCCTTCTTAAGGTAGTGGTTTTGAGTGTCGTTGAGGAGCGCCTTCTTGCCTTTAGTATCCTTGCCGCCGGCCTTTGCCTCCTCAGTGCACTCATGGGTCCAGTGGCCCTCCTTGCCGTGATTTTGGCACGCACCCTTCTTGGCGCGCTTCTTGCCACCGCCATGTTCGCCACCTCCCTTGGCCCCGCTTTCGCCACCACACGTTTTGGTGATGAGGACCGATGAGGACGACGAGGAATCCCCACAGCTCCGTCGCTGCGCCTTGTTACGGATGTACTCTGCGACTGCGCCATAGGTGAGTTTGTCCCCTGCCCATCCTCCCAAGACATAAATGAGAGGGCTCCAACTGTCAGGAAGGGCCATGAGGAGGACCATCATCTGTAGCTGTGTGTCGATCTTCCACCCCACGTCATTGCATTGTGAGGCAAGCGACTCGATCTGCTGCATGACATCATCTCCCTCCTTGATTCTCACTGTCAGGAGTCGCTTCATTGCAGATATGTTGTTTGCCAGTGACTTGGATTGATGGATGGCACAGAGTTTTTGCCAGACTTCAACTGCTAGCTTGCAGCCGTGGAAGTAGTCCCACTACGACTCGGTCGTCCCAGACACCAGCAACATGAGCGCCTTCTATGTTCTTATTTATGAAGGCCTCCTTCTGTGTTTCCGTCACCGTCGCTTCGTTGAGGGTTTCCATTACCTTCATGACCTCCAGTAGCCCCTTCTGCGCGAGGTGCAGCTCAAAGTGCCATCTCCATAGCCCTTAGCCAGGGCCACCTGCATACTTCTTGATGGACTGCATCTCCTTCTGCACCATTTGTGCTTTCTTCAACTCTGGGACCTCAGAGTTTGACGGCCACGTCGTCCCCGATGACAATCTCATCCGTCGCAAAAGTCGTGAGCGATGTGTAGAACGATCAGGGCCGTAGGTCCATAACCCTTTGTCAGAAACTGGGGTGCAGTTCCAACGTGGCCTGACGGATCTTCTACGTTCACGGCTACTTTTATGCACGTTCTGAGTCTAAGCGTGAGATTTCTGGTCGCCTCAGGCTATGTTTATGGGAGTGGAAGACAAATGTGAGACAACCACTTTTTCGAAGGGAATAACGCGATTTTGCATTAGTTGTTTAACGTGGACATTATGTGAACATTTGTAGGGCTAGTCATGAGCTCTCCAATGCACCAAACTGTGTGCGATTTGGATCACTGGAGCTCCCGCTACGTCAGCCGAACCGCAGCTCCCCAAACCAGCCGCTCAGTTGTCGGCACGCACCACGTCGCCCGCCGAGGCACCTTCACACATCAAGGACCCATCAAAACGCCATTCCGGAGGCGCATATGTCCCTATACATAGTGATGGTGCCCCTCACATCTTTGGGGTCTGTTTTGATGAGTTATTCATCGACCTTGGCGATGGGGATTGATGTGGTTCGAAACCTGTTTGCGGACGTGCAGTCGGAATTTTGACTGTCCCCGAGTAACAAACTGTACTAATGAGTTTCGGACTCCGAGCCAGGATTTTGGCCAAGTCCCTCAGTAACAAAACTGCACTACTGAAATCCGGCGAATCATCCAGCGGACTCCTCGGCAGTGCTTCCGGAGCAGAATCCCCAAATGACATTTTGTTCCTCCTGCCGGTCAATTATTCATCGGAAGTCGAACCGCGGCCAGCTCCCAGAGCCACCGCAAACACCTCAACTTTGGAAGCTCATATCTCCCTCGCTACTTGTCCGATTCAGGTGAAACAACTTCCACCGGATTCAAGGACTTGTCAACTTTCAGGAGAAATTCTCAACTTTAGGATGTGATCAATTCTTGAGTCGCCAGATCCAACGACGAGGAATTTCCTCTCTCTGGCGCATCGGCGCCTTCCAGCGTCGCATTTGGGCATGCAGAGGGGGAAATTTT
>SZWC01020554.1:0-10861 GCA_023375785.1 Penium margaritaceum
GGCAAAGGTGTCAGTGTAATCAACTCCCTCAATCTGAGAGAACCCCTTGACGACCAAGCGGGCCTTGTAGCGTTCCAGTGAGCAATCCGGCTTCACTTTCTTGCGAAAGACCCACTTGACCTGAATCACCTTCCTCCTAGGGGGAAGGTCGACCAGCTCGTAGACTCCGTGCTCTCGGATAGCGCGAAGCTCATCCTCGCAAGCAGCTCGCCAGGCATCAGCATCCTACGATGAGAAAGCCTCCCTCAATGTGCCCGGGTCCGGCACCATAGAGGGGGAACTTTGCGTGGCAAGTGCACACGCCTCAGTGTCTGGCCTGACGGCCACAAGATCAGCTGCTGCGTCACAGGCGATATGGAACTCGCGAGTGACCAGGTCGTGCCCTATGGGGCATGCTGGGTGTACCTCTGAAAGCTCAGTGCGGACACTCAGGCCTAAGGCCTTTGTGCCTGGATCACCGCTCGCGATGCTGCGAGAGGAACGTCTGGGTCCAGAACCCGACGCTCGCTGAGCTCCAGAATCCAGTGGTCGAAGGCGACCACCGGGCTCACGGGAGTAACCGGAGGTCGAGGGGCGCACCTCAGGCTCAGGAACAGGTACGACCACAGGGACAGGTACGACCACAGCTGGTGAGGGCTGAGACGAGGCGGTCGGAGATGTCGTGCGCGGAGATGCGTGTGTGGGGGACACTGAGCTGGGGATGACAGCGGGCAAGGCTGGCCCGGACACTGAGACAGGAGTGTCAGCCGACGTAGAGACAGGAGTGGGCTGGGCTGGGTCAGACGCTGGAACAGGNTGCAGAGAGCGCTGTGATCGAAGTCAGATCACGGTATGTGAGTGACTCAAAAAACAGCGCGTCACGGGACTCAATGACACGACGGCGAGTGGGGTCCCAAAAGCGCCAGGCCTTCGACCGCGGGGAGATGCCGATGAAGGCACACAAGCGACCCCGAGGGGAGACCTTGGACCCCTGCTGGTCCTCGGTGTACCATACGGAGGCCAAGGATCCCCAGACGCGTGCGAGACGAAGATCGGCACGGTGGCCAAACCAGAGCTCGTACGGTGTAACATGATCCGGAAGCGGACCATGTGGGAGGCGGTTCTAGACCCAAGTCATGTAGGCAAAGCCCTCGAATGCGAAGGACTCCGGGAGACCGCACTCAGACCGCATGGCGCGGACCGTATCCTCCATGGTGCGGTTCCAGCGCTCAGATACACCATTCTGCTGTGGGGTAGCAGGAGCGGAGACCTGGTGAAAAATGCCGTGCTCAGCAAAGAAGGAGTCCATCTCGCCGAGGAACTCGCCGCCGCGATCCGAGCGAAAGGTATGTAACGTGTGGCGAGACTGACGCTCAGCCAGCACGAGCCAGAGCCGAACCGCAAGGGCGGCGTCGCTCTTCTGACGCAGACTGTAGACCCACCGCATCCGAGTGAAGTCATCAGTCAGCGTCAGAACATACCGGCCCCTCTCGGACAGCGACTCGACCGGGAGAGGACCGAGCAGGTCCGAGTGGACCAACTCGAGGGGCCTCAGTGCTCGGGAACGCGAATCACGGTAAGTGCACCGGTGCATCTTACCCTGAGCGCAAAAAAGACAGTCGGTCTTGGGTGGCTTCTCGAAAGAAGCCACGTCAAGACCAAGAGCGGGTTGTGTTCGGATGAGCTTCGACATAGTGTCGGAGCCCACATGACACAGACGTCGGTGAAGCAACCGCTGGTGTTCCGGGGATAGAACACCAGTGACAAAAACGCGACCAGAGGAGGTGGCAGAGCAAGGGGAGGAGGGCCGAGCAATGCGGTACAGGTCATCGACGACTGAAGCACGCAGGACAATGCTAGGGGTGTCAAGAGCAGTCACAATCGCTGAGTCAGCGGTATGCTCAACGGAGAGACCCATCAGAGTGCAGGCATGCACAGACAGCAAACTGAGCTCAAGATCAGGCACAAATAGCACGTCAGAGAGATACAGGGGGCCAGACGGACCATCAAAGCATACAACCCCAACACCGTGAACCGGTAAGGATTGGCCAGAACCTGTACAAACAGAACGGACAGTCGTGACAGGACCAAGCACCACAAAGTCACTACGACGACACGTCATGTGGTGGGTGGCACCGGAATCAATGATCCAAGTGCCACCGGAGTCACGACTGGTGGACGTCACTGTACAATGAGCAATAGAACACTCGGCATCAGAGGGACGCTGAGCCGTCAGTGGGAAGGAACGACGTACATCACGAAGGTGAGACTCATGAATCCAGTCAGTGCAGTCAGGCCCATCATCATCACATGCGGACTGTGCTCCCCCACACGTGTCATCACGAGTCACGAGGACAGACGAACAAGCAGTCTGTGACCCACTCGACGATGACAACATACTCGCACCTCCCTGAAAGCGAAGCACCAGAAGATGACGAAGCTCGGCGATGGTGCGGTCACGTGGGTCTGGATCACTGCTGCTCGCCGGTGAGGATGCAGGAACAGCTGCAGTCGTAGTCGCCGCGTGTCCAGAGAAGTGTGCGGTCGACGTGCCGGACGCGGTGCGAGCGGCATGGGCAGCCTGAAGTCCGCGAGTGATGCGCTCCCAGTCGAGTGGCTGCTGGCACTCGGTGTAGCGATGGGCACCTCCACAGTTGTAGCAGTGCACGGAGCGGCCATTGCTACCACTGGATGACGCCTGCTGCTGACCCGATCCGCGCTTCCTATTCTTCTTCTTCCCCTGGGCGGCAGCTGCAACGCCCTGCATCTGCGTGGGTGTAGACGGGGTCGAAGAAGAGGAGGAAGATGAGGTTGTGATGGAGGAAGGTGAGGGTGACTGCAGGAGGGAAGATGGTGGTGAGGCGAGGACTGCTGCAGCGAGAGAAGTATCCTGATGTGCTACTGCTGCCTCGCGTGCCGACGTCAACTGGAGGAAAAGCTGATGGGCCCACGGGAGCAGCTGCAGGGTGGCGGAGAAAGGCTCGAGAGCAGCGTCGCTGTACCGTGTGAATATGTCGGTGTACTCCAGGCGAACTCCGAGCATGATCGTCCAAAGCGCCCACAGCTGTGTGCCCCCTGAGGTCCCCAGGCGCGTGTAGATACGCATGGCGCGTCGCCAGTAATCCGCTACAGGCTCCGCTGGTCCCTGATGGAGAGAGTGAAAAGCACGAATGTGTGACGCACGCGTGGCGTGCGTCTCTGCGGCCAGTAGGGACAACGCCAGATCCCAGCCTCCACGAGGATCAGCTGCGGTGCCTGTGCTAGCCTCACCGAGGAAGGGACAGAAGTCAACGACAGTCTCGCGTGGCATGGCGTAGAGAAGCCCTCGCATGGCCCGGGCTGCTGTCAGCACCTGTGCTGGATCTGTAGACTGGTATGGGCTGTGGTAGTAAGGCCAGACTCCCTCAGAAGTGGCCCACACCTGAAACAAGATCTCCCAGTAGTCAAATCCATCCTCGCTGATGTACCGTGGAGGTGGTGCCTCAAAGTCCTTTGGCTGCCGCTCCATGGGGAGAGCAGCCGCAGGCTGAGGAGGGCGAGTGACGGGAAAAACTCCTGGAAGGGGATGATCACTGGGGAAGTCAGGTGACGGTCGTATCGGGGAGACGGGTGGAGGTCGGATACCCATCTGTAGCTGACGGAGGCGCTCCTGTAGAAGACGAATCTCCTGCTCCTGGGAGTCATCCTCAAAGCCTGGCATGAAGGGCTCGTCATCAAAAAGGTCCTCAGGTGGTGGGGAGACTACACCAGGAGGTGAAGCAGGCGGGGCACCTGTCACGGGCACCTGAGCTGAGTGCTGGGTGGAGGCCGCAACGCCGGCAGCTCCCTCAGAAGTCCGCGGAGGAGCCGTGGACTGAGCGCGCAGAAGCTCAGTCAACGTGCGGATCGCGTCAGTCTGCTCTCGCTGCAGACGACGCATCTCCTCCTGCTGGCTGCGCAGGTCCTCAATGGCCTGCGAGCGAGGGCTCAATACCCCTGAAGAAGAGGAGGAGGGATCACCTGGTCCCTTGTCCTTGTCGTCGGGCGAACTCATGTCGCCGCTCACTATGGGACGACAAGTCAAGTTTGCCGGATTTCAGAACCGTCTGTGTTCTCGAGGAGTTGAAACGCTGGCAACTTTTGACTTTTCGGTTGAAAACTTGGCTAAGTAAAATGCTGACGTCAGCAAATTGTTGCTGACGTCAGCACGACCTGATGACGTCAGCAACGAACAATGCTGACGTCAGCTCGTCCCGTCCCTTTTTTTTTTTTCTTGTCACGGTTCTGCTGCTGCGCGGTGGCGCGCGGCAGCTCCGCGGAAGCAGCGCAGCAGCTTCCGCCCAGCTGCTGCTGCAGCTGCGCTGTCAGCTGCAGCAGCAGCTGCGTAGCTGCGTGTGCAGCGGTGGCAGCGGCGGCTGCGCTGCTGCTGATGCGGCTGCGCGCGGCGGCTGCTGCTGCACACGGCGCTGCTGCTGCGCGCTACAGCTGCTGCTAGCTGCCGCCGCCGCGCGCTGCTGCTGGCTGCCGCCGCCGCGCGCTGCTGCTGCTGCCACTGCTGCGCTGCTGCTGCTGCCGCGGCTGCCGCTGCTGCTGCTGCCGACGCCGCTGCTGTGCTGCTGCTGCCGCCGCTGCTGTGGCGGCCGCTACTGCGGCGCTGCTGCTGCGCGGCTGCCGCCGCCGCCTCTGCTACTGCTGCTCTACTGCTGCGGCTGTGGGGGGGAAGTGGCGGCTGCACGCACCACAGCCGCCACACGCCTCTGCGTGGCGGTACGCGCTGCTGCTGCTGCCTCAGCAGTTGCGATCTCACGTGGTGGGTGGAGTACGCGGATGGCGAACGACCGTCTCTTGCAGGTCCCAGAAGATCTGCTGTAGCGGTGACTCTCACTGCTGCTGCTCTGCTGCGTCCCTGCTGCGCAGCTCAGTGAGATCTGTCTCACTGCTCTGATACCATGAGAAAGTGCGTAGAAGCTTCCTAGCAACACGGCCGCTGACCGGGCGTCAGTGCCTAGTCAGACGGTGACGACAGTCACAGGTCGTACACACAACGGCAAGGGTTTGGCTAGGAGACACAAGTCAAAGTGTCAGAATGCTTCAATATAGCATATGCAGAGAGAAATGACAACTGACAGGTCCAGGGNCATCCTTTGCAGGGACATGCATTGTAGAAAGGACAGAGTTGTTGCATGCCCATTGTTGCTGTCGATTTATATGCGTTGTCCATAGTCAAAATCGACATGACAACGATGCCCATGTTTTGCGCTTTTCGAGCGAAAATGGGCACGGCTGTAACATATTTCATGTATTTAACATATTCCACATGGATTTCGACTTCGAGGCCGAAGTCGAACTTCGCCCGTCTTCGCGAGCTCGTAGGAGGGGTTTCGCGGCGAAACCTCCCTACGAGCTCGCGATAACCTTGCCAAACCCCCCATTTAAACTAGGGGGTTTGTCGTAGGTTTGGGGTAGTTTGCAGGATGCGGCGCACGCTGGGCATCTGCCGAGCCCCGCTACCGCAGGGCCCGGCAGGTGCCCGGGCAAGAAAAAAAAACCCAAGTCCCCGAGTGTAACTAGGGGGTTTGTCTGTTATTGAGGGCGGTTTGCAAGATGCGGCGCACATGTGATAGAAGAAAGGGAATCTGCCGGGGCCCGCTACCGCGGGGCCCGGCAGATGCCCGGGCAAGTAAAAAGGTAAAACCCAACCCCCCCAGTGTCACTAGGGGGTTTGTAGGATATTGGGAGGGGGTTACGATATGTGTGCTACCCTGTCGCGAGTTTTGGAGTTCGCAGTTGCGAACTCCAAAACTCGCATCATGGTAACTTCTGACATCGGCTCGGCCGGTGTCAGAAGTAGCCGATGTCGCTCTCGAGGTCGGTGACTGCCGACCTCGAGAGCGAAGTTGAATTCCGTTTTCGGACGGACATTCAAAAACATGGGTACTGCTGTCATGTCGTTTTCGACTATGGACAGCGTGTATAAATCGACCGAAACCATGGGCAGCGGATTATTTTGGACCTTGTAGAAAATGTCTTCATCCTCGTCGTAGAAAATGACTTCCATGTTCACATCATCTGATTTTGCTTCACTTGTAGAGCCATCTATTGGGCAGTCATCATGGTACGCCACGGTACACTGGCATATCCCCACATATCTTGTAGCCTTCGGCTGCCACGAGTAAAGAAAGAGTGTATGACACACCAATGTTGCACCCACTCCGAGATGAAAGCCACTGACAAGTCAAGTGGGTTATATGCAGTCATGATTGAACTTCCTTCGCCAAGTGCTCAGACTAGACAAAGATTTGATCGAAAGACAATGAAATGAGCTTGTCAGTATTTCTTTTGTAGACCTCTTTTGACTCGACAAAGTAGTAATGCACCCATTGTTTTGGTCAATAGATCAGCGGTGTCCCAAGTTGAAAACGAAATGACAACGATGCCCATGTTTCTCGTTCTTCGAGTGGAAAGGGCATGGCTGTCATACATTTCATGAGTTTAATAGATTTTACATGGATTTGGACTTCGAGAGCGAAGTCGAACTTCACCCGTCATCGTGAGGTCGCAGGAGGGGTTTCGCGGCGAAACCTCCCTGTGAGCTCGCGATGACCTTGCCAAACCCCCCATTTAACTAGGGGGTTTATCGAGGGTTTGGGGAGGAGGGGTTGCAAGATGCGGCACACACTGCAATAGAAGAAAGGGAATCTGCCGGGCCCCGCAGCCGCGGGGCGGGACAGATGCCCGGGCAAGTAAGAGAATAAAACCCACCCCCCTGGTGTAACTAAGGGGTTTGTCAAGAGTTGGGGGGGGGGGGTGCAAGATGCGGCGCACGCTGTGATAGAAGAAAGGGAATCTGCCGGGCCTCGGCACCGCGGGGCTCGGTAGATGCCCGTGTAAGTAAGAACAAAAAATCCAAATCCCCCAGTGTAACTTGGGGGTTTGCGAAATGCGACGCACTCTATCATAGAAGAAAGGGGACCTGTCAGGCCCCGATACCGCGCGGCCCGGCAGGTGCCCGGGCAAGTAAAAAATTATAACCCAAACCCCCTAGTGCAACTAGGGAGGTTGCTCAGAGTTTGTGCATTCACCCTTGCGAACGTGCAAGTTTTGGAGTTCGCACTAACGAACTCCAAAACTTGCAACATGGTGACATCTGACATCAGTGATGCTCGTGTCAGAAGTCGCTGACTTCACCCTCAAAGTCGGCGACGCCCAACTTTGAGAGCGAAGTTTAATTCCGTTCTTGCTCGCACATTTGCAAACACGGACACCGCTGCCATTTCATTTTTGACTATGGACACCGCTAATCTATTGAGCAAAACGATAGGTACCGCTGTATTTTGAACCCTTTTGATTTTATTCGTTGATGATTTTCAACACACATGGAAATTTAATATGATCGAACACGTGAGAATGACTGAGAAGTATAACTCTCATAGAAACTGAGTTTTACAACACTACCAACCTAGCTACACACAAGGGAAACTAGTCTAATGGAGGAGTGCAACTAGGGCTAATTTTCATCTGGCATGCACCTCCTCCATAGGAGCTGTCATGTAGAGAGCTCTACAAAGCGCACACATGGAAAAAAACAAGGGCGAGGAACACGAGTTAGGACCATGCTTTAGAAACATGCATAATCATCATGAAATAGTTGCTGGAATCAAAACAAGAGACTAGAAGATGAGCAACTCAAGAAAAATCACCACATCCTGAATGAACGATTGATGTTGTTGACTTCCTCATGGAAAGCCATCTATGCCTCCTCACACTGCTTTGCATCATGGTGGTCGACCCCTTCATCCTCACGAGAGACAGAGATGGGGTCGACTACCTCATCACGGTGGTCGACCCCTTCATCCTCGACCACCTCCCCATCCTCCTCCTCAGAATTTGACTTTGCATTACCCCTCTAAACCTCCACCTCATCCTCCTCCTCCTCATCCTTCTCGTCCGACTCTGCCTCCTCCTCAGGAAGGGGGGCATCCTTCACCTCATCCCCGAAGTACCCCATGGCCTCCACGTTCAACCTACAGGATGCCATCATGTGACGCTCTGCCTCAAGCTGTGTAACGCGTATGCGTGCCATCTGCTCATGAGTATGTGCTCCATGTTAGAATATACACGACGCATGTGGCAATGCGTAGCACAACGGCCACAGATGTGTCGCTTCTTCAATTTTGCGTATCTGTCCAGTCTCACTATGGTTCGACGTCCGCGACCATGACGTTGGTCAAGCTGGAGCCACTTTGGTTAAAACGGCTTCACAAGATTTACCTTGGACAGGGGGAATGCGACATTGTACATGTGTTTGTAGCTCAGGTTGAGGTAGCCGAATTCCATGTACTGCATGGGGTTGAGGGTGGTCTTTTAGGAGGAGGCTGCAAGCATACGAGTAAGGCACCCCATACTCACGCCACCTTCCGGACGAGCACTCCTTGGTGCTGATGTTCACGTTGCGTGGAGTGCCGTTTGTGCGCATTACTGAACCGCTTGTCCAAGGTCCCATATCGTCCCCATCTAGGTCCAAGCTGTACTCTCGGTTGCCGTCAAAGTTTTTATGCACCTTAAGGTATAGAGCCAGCGCAATGTTGCCCTCAGTGTCATGTGCCATCTTGCATCGGATGTTCCACAGCCTCTCTATGAGGGTGTGGAGGTTCACAAAGCAAAGTTACGGGTGCATTTTCTGGAGCTTCGCGAGATTACCGTGTAGTGACTCCATGGCATTTCCAGTGGTTGTGTCCTCCATGAGGTACAAGGTAGCAAAGCCTACTCCAGCATTCTTTGGAGATGCCTGGCTGCCCATTACCATCCAGCAGGTAGTCCACGACCCTTGAAGGCAACCAGCACATCTCAGACAGGATCTCATCCCAGTCCTCCTATGTTGTCAAGTAGGCCACATTCCAAAACAGTGTGCCCGACTTGCCCTGGCACCTCGACTGCACGTTCCTCACGAGGTGCCAGATGCAGTAGGGCCTCCACCGCATTCGCCAAGCCTTTTTATAGCCAGATATGACCGTGGTTCAAGCCTGTGCCACGATTGGGGATGTTGCTCTCACAAGCTTGCAGAACCACGTCCAGTTCCGCTCGTCCTCTTTAGACACCAAGGCATGTGCCGCAGGCATGGCGTTGTCGTTTGTGTAAAAAAATGGCATGATGAGTAGCACTTGCTTGTTCCCATTCTTGAGGTGGGTTCCTTCCATCATGAGCACATGACAAGTGTTCTCGAAACCTTTCTGACATGCACCAAGTGCAACAAACACCTAGTCAAACACACANATAGAAAAGAGGCATAGTGAAAGACTATGAAAACATGAAAAGAAGTTAAAACGTACCTCATCCACGTATCCAAGGAACATGCTCCATGGGTTTTCCTTCTTGCTGTACATCTTCTCCACGTAGGCCTTCTTGGTGCGGTCCAGGGTGGTGTATAGCACTTTCTCCCTGACCTTCGTGATGATTGCATGCAACGCCTTTGGTATTACTGACACGTCCTTCGTGAAGGTGCTTTGGATGTGCGATGTAACCTACTCCGTGAAGCACACTGGGTTATCCCGACTAACACCGGCGTCATAGAGGTGGCCGTTCGTGAACGAGGTGATGTTGAAGGAACCAGTCTCCTTACTGAACGATGCACAAACGACTCACGGGCATCTCTTGGCGACTTTCTCCTTGCAACATAACACAAAGCGTGTGCGGTTTCTCTTTAGCCACCTTAGTGACATGCGGTTGTCAACCGCGTACTCTTCTACAACTGCTTTGTACGCGGCAATGGTCTCAAAGGATGAGCCACTGGGGAAGTCAACCGCAACCTTCTCCTTCTTTGGGGCTGCAGGTTCTGGGGTCGGATTGGCAATGTTGGGAGGGGCAGCCTTCACCTTGGCATCACCTGCCTTGGCCTTATCGTCGGACCTGACGAGCAGGCCCTTGCTCGATTGCACTCGACTACCTAGACGCGATATCCTAAGGGGAGCCTCAACCGTAGAGCGTGGAGCATCGTTGATTGCAGTGCGAAGAGCATTTTTGTTTGTGTGAGGAGGGGACTTGCGCGTCACGGACGATTCGTCGGCCACCTCATCGGCGCTCTCGTTGGGTGGAAACAAGGATGATGTGACACCAGCTGCATGTCCTCTGCCATTGGGAGAAAACCTGGACACATCATGTAGAAAAGAATCGCACTAAATACCTTAGATACCCCCATTTGGTCTCCCATGCGCGTTCAACCACGGCCTCGTGAAGGGGTGCAAGATCATCGACATTGAGCAACACCATAATGGCCAGCAAGGCGAGAACCCCCCACGAAGCGCATGCCTCGCAGCAGATGACATGTTTTTCCACCGTAGGTATGAGAGCAGCCGAGGGACTCGCATGGTAGCCGTGAATCATGGGAGGTACACTACTACTTGGGAAACCGGCACTATTTGCAATGAGACAGGCTGACAAATCATAAAACAATCCACGCAAATACAGGGATGTGTTCCAGGCAAACCAATCTGCGAGTTGGTAAACTCCTAGGATCATTGAATCACATAAATTGGATGACACAATCAGCCATATGGTGTGCAACGCATACATACGAGCCGAAGTCCTTGCAATATCAAATGTCATTCCCCCTGAAAATGGCGTCAGAACCCTATCGAACCAAGTGAATTGCATTCCATATTTTGCATACGTTGGCCAACAATGCACTAGCAATCCGTCTCATCACTGATGTTTAAATCCATCTCAAATAAGTTAAAACATGAAATGTATGTCAGCCATGCCCATGACGGACACTAACCGAGGGCACAGCTGTCATTTCGTTTTCGACCATGGGCACTGATGTCATTTTGTTTTTGACTATGGACATTGTTGACATATCGTTTTTACTAAGGACACGGCCATGTTTTTTGTTTTGACTATGGACAAA
>SZWC01020554.1:14608-26943 GCA_023375785.1 Penium margaritaceum
AACCCCCTAGTTACACTGGGGAATTTGGGTTCTTTCTTTACTTGCAAGGGAATCTGCCGGGCCTCGTGGCAGCGGGGCCCTGCAGATTCCCTTTCTTCTATCAGAGCGTGCGCCGCATCTCGCAAACCCCCCTCAATATCCGACAACCCCCCTAGTTATACTTGGGGGTTTGGTTTTTGTTTTCTTACTTGCCCAGCCATCTGCCAAGCCCTGCGGTAGCAGGGCCTAGTAGATTCCCTTTCTTCTATCACAACGTGTGTCGTAACTCGCAACCCCCCCCAAACCCTCGATAAACCCCCTATTTAAGATGGGGGGTTTGGCAGGGACATTGCGAGCTCGCAGGGAGGTTTTGCTGCGAAAACCCTCCTGCCAGCTCGTGATGATGAGCAAAGTTCGAGGGGGAAGTTCGACTTCACCCTCGAAGTCAAAATCCATGTCAAATCTGTCAAATACATGAAACATATGTCAGCCGTGCCCGTTTTTGCTCGAAGAACAAAAAACATGGGCACTGCTGTCATTTCATCTTCGATTATGGGCACCACTTTGAGCGAAACGATGGGTACACTACAGCACTGTCCAATATAATTTTCACTTGTCAATAGGAGGGGGTTGGGAAGAGGGTGGATGCAAAAGAAGAAAATTGTACAAGGCACATGAAGGAAGAACTGTACCACTCAATAAGTGAAGGTAATTTGAAATTTTACCATCATTAGATGTGTTCCCGGTGTAAACTAGTGTATTATCTCATGAAATATTCATGCACTTCACTTTGCACCCTCCCATACACCCTCCCCATATACGTCTATGACCGTTCTCTCCTGTNTTTTCACTTGTCAATAGGAGGGGGTTGGGAAGAGGGTGGATGCAAAAGAAGAAAACTGTACAAGGCACATGAAGGAAGAACTGTACCACTCAATAAGTGAAGGTAATTTGAAATTTTACCATCATTAGATGTGTTCCCGGTGTAAACTAGTGTATTATCTCATGAAATATTCATGCACTTCACTTTGCACCCTCCCATACACCCTCCCCATATACGTCTATGACCGTTCTCTCCTGTGTAAACAAGTGTATTTCTCCATATGTTTTTCATATCAAGATTTGTTCACTTTCTCATACACTCCCCTCATATACTTTCAACTCAGTGGGGGGAGGTAGGGGGTCCAGAAGATATAAGTGTATGAGGCATTTGTATGAAGAAGTGTACTGCTGGACAAGTGATGTTTTGTTTACACAGTACACTTGTGTATGTCAGACCAATTTTTTCATGGGATTCTTTTCACTATACACTACCCATTTCTCACGTGAATTTTTCCATACATTTCTTTGCACCACTTCTACAAATTTTCTCCTCTCTATACACAAGTGTATTTTGGCATGTATTCTTCATTATATTTTTTCACTCTCTTGTACACTCCCCTCATAATTTCCACTTGAAGGGAGGAGGACGGGAGAGGGGGATTTCCAAAAGACAGTTTATTGAAGCATGTGTATGAAGAACTGCACCATTCAATAAGTGATTTCAAGTGGAAACAATACGGTTGTGTATTTGATAACTTACATTTGTCAATGAATGCATTCTTTGTGTGAAGTGGTGTATTCTCTCATCAAAATTTCATGTGTTCATATACCATCGTAAAAGTATTCTGAACCTTTTCCCTCTGTGTTCACAAGTGTATTAATGCATGTCTTATTCATGCTATATTTTCTTCACTTTCTCATACACTCCTCTCCAACACTTTACACTTGACAGGGGAGGGGAATGAAGGGGGTGAGGGAGGAGGTCAAAGGCACAAAAGTGTCTGAGGCATGTGTATGAAGGATTGTATCAGTTTCCATGTCATGTTCATTGTTCATTTTGCATGTTTCCCCACCACTCACTCCCTTCTACCCAATCCATCCAATATCTACAGAAAACCACACATTTTCTCATACACTCGTGTATTTCACTAGTGGCTCCAGTACCATTGAAATTTACACTTCCTCATTCAATCCCCTCATATAGTTCCCTTCTCCCTCCTCCCTCCNCACCACTCACTCCCTTCTACCCAATCCATCCAATATCTACAGAAAACCACACATTTTCTCATACACTCGTGTATTTCACTAGTGGCTCCAGTACCATTGAAATTTACACTTCCTCATTCAATCCCCTCATATAGTTCCCTTCTCCCTCCTCCCTCCCTCAGCCTGCCCACTCCCTTGCACCATGTAGTCAGACAATACGTACAACAATGAACAATGTTCCATACACAAGTATTATCCAGGTGTACATTGTCTCATACATTGTCCGTAAGCAATTTCTATAATCCATAAGTCCCCAATTTAGCCTCTCATTCCCCTCTACCCAATCCACGCAAGATCTCTACACAATAAAAAATTCCACCATACACTAGTGCACAATATGGGTTGCTCCATTGCTAGGAGAATGTGCACTTCTTCATAGAATCCCCTCATATACTTTCCTTCCTCCACCCCTCCCAAGAAACCGGCCCTCTCCCATGATGGAGAACTGCGTTGCGTACAATAATGAACCATAAACCATGCTCTAGTATTGTTATGATGTTGATGGTATGGTAAATTGTCATCTTGTCACTTCCATGTTTTGTTCTCGCTCCCCCCATCTCTCACTTTTTTCTACCCAATAGATCTCCAAATTTCTAGAAAACAAAGCATTCGACCATACACTAGCCTAAAATAAGAGTGGCTTCTCTGCTTTTAAGATGTGAACTTCCACACACATTTGCCTCATACAATTCCCTTCATCCCGCCTCCCTCAATGCACCCCCTCCCTCCCATTGTGTAGACCAAAACCACGTACAATAATAAACAATTCACCACATACTAGCATCGCCCAAATGTACACTATCTCGTACAATCTCCTTCTACAGCTTCTTTGTTTCATAGCCCATCATCTCCAGCCTCTCAATCCCTTCTACCCAATCAATCCAAGCTCTCCATAAAACCAAACACTTGACTAAACACAAGCGCACATCAAGAGTGGATCCACTGCTATGAAGATGTGCACTTCCTCAAAAAAATGCTGCATACACTTCCCTTGTCATCTCCCTTGTCCTCCCCCTCTTGCCCCCTCCTATACTCCTTGTCAAATCCTCTCCCTCATGCTCCCTCCTCATGCATATGTTTTGTTCTTATACCCTGGAATCTTCTAGACACATAACCAGATCCGATGTAAAAAGTAACTCTTGTGTATGAAATTCATGTGATGAACACTAACTCTTGCTGCCACTTGTTCTAATGAGCACTTGTTTTCTGTCCTGCCTGCTGCTCTTTGAAATTCTAACATGCTCGGCTCGGGCTGGCCTAGCCCTGTCGCTTCACATCATGAGCTGAAAAGTGCTTTGTGGTCATTTTTCATCATTTTTTAAATGTAACCACCTGAAGTTTTGCCCTTTGCATCCGGCTTTGGACTTCTCTTACTTCCCTTTCAAAAAGGTGTAACACAATGGCCTATTGAAATCACTTCTCTATGGCTGAAATGGGGACTTGACCCATTCCATAGGCACTTCAATATTGTACACGAGGCCTAAATCCGGCTCCCTGTGCACCTTGAATACATTATTGTTATGCACAACCAACAGCACATTCTCATGGACAGCCAATAGCACACTTTGTCTCCTGATCCTTGTTTTGATGTGGAACCTACCTCATCATCCGAGTTGTCATCTTAAAATGGGTGTATTATTCAACAAAAAATCATATATTTGATAAGCTCCACTGAGATTCCCATCCTTTGTCTGTCTGTCTAGCATAACGAAAACCCATTACGTCCTGTTCATGTATCGTGGATTATTCCAATGCAACCCCAACTACCAAAGCAATTTCTCTTTCTCCATGCAAAAATCTATTATTTTGAAGCATTTGTGTTGCGGATAGTTATGGCCCTTACACTCCTCAAGTGTTCATGCAACCGCTTATGAATCTGGGCATACATGGTTCCATTTCTATGACATCGATTCATCTCAAGGGTCGAGTTTTTGCCGGGTTCATGCCAAAGATATGATATTTGTTGATTACTCTAGTTCATTCTTGCACATCCCATTTGTAGCTATCCTTGAGCGTGGTAGAAAAATGTGTATAGAGGGTTAGAATGGTGTGGGGAGATCTCTACAGGACACACACGCCATGGATGCGGAACTTGTATTAAGAATATCAGAACAACTTTCGGGAAGGGGGAGCGAGAGAGTTGATTTCGGTAGGGATGCACCTCACTTTGTACATCACGCACAGCGAGGCCACACCGCCACCCGGGGTTCAAGCCCGACCTTTCAACATGAACCGAGGGTGACTACTCACTGGTGCACAGCCAACGGCCGACACGGTGGCCCCCTAAGGATCACCACATGGACAATATGGCAACTCCCCCAAATCCCTCATGCAAACGCAAGGCAGACCAAGGCAACAAAAGTTTTCTAGGTCACGTCTTCTCCACATCCAAGCATGATTGTCATTAAAAAAGATAAGATGTCACACAACCAAATTATCCCCAGAAACTGCCTGAAGAGACTGGCACCAACGACATTCTCCAGTATTGAGTGAGGAGTGTCTGCGAGAAGCCATAGTCACTCAGTCCATTGTACGTGTACAAGTATGTGTGGGATGAGACAAGAGGGAATACCAGGTGTCAGAAGCCAGGGAATGGATGAAACATTAACGCTCCTTCATGACCCACAGTCACTACATCAACATACACACATAAGACGGTACACACAAGGATGCATGACCGTGGTGGCAGAACAAAGAGGCTGACAAGAAACACACATCACCCGAGGACATGCAAAACTGACAGCATGTACAACATGCTTGAAGACGTTTGTGCTGAGTGCCTTGGTGATAAACTAAGCCCTCCGTGAGCGTGTATCCATCCAAGTGATCCAAACAATGCCAGTGCTAATACACTCACAAACAAAGTGATGCTCCACTTTAATGTGCTTGGTGCGAGATTGGTGCATGCCGTCATATTGGCAATGGATTTTGTGCTTTTATTGTCCCACCATGGGGTGATGTAGTGAATTGAAACATGCAACTTCTACAACAAGCAGCAACGCCAGAAAACTTCACACGAACCTGTACCAAGGGCCACGTACGCAACCTCTGTTGTGCTCTAGACAACACAATATTGCATTTTTCTCCTTGAAGACATAAAATCTCTCCCAATCAGAAATAGCCTTTCCTACTCCGTGCATTGGTATCATGCACTCATTCACTCTCAGTGATCCCATCCACAATGACTAAGGACTATACTCTAATGTGCAGCCCTTTCTGTGCTACAAAGAACACATAGCATACTACATGGAGCGTAGCCTCAAGATGAGGCTCCTTAGGACATCGAGANTTCCCAATGACCTTTGGATAGTTGTTAACATCCACCGTCTCCCCCACCTTAGACACACCATCTAGTGACATCAACAGTGACTGGCCAGCTGGTGTCATGGGGGTGGAGGCCAAAGGAACTGAAGCAAGAGTTCAATATGCTCCTCCACACTCCAAACATACGCAGTCTGGAGAACATGTAGTTTGCGGCATGACCGATCACTTAAGTATGTTGACTGCAACGTACTTTCAGATTGAACAGCTGTAGTGCTAAGGAAAGCAATCAGCATGTCATCAACGTAGACAAGGATGGCAACAAGAGGAGTAGAGGATGCATTAAAAAACAAAGCAAGGTCAACATCCTACAAAGCCCGTCCTTCTCAAGCATGGTAGTGATATCCTGGTTCAAGCAGCTAGGGGACTGCTTTAGCCCATAGAGGACCTTGCGGAGACGCCGCACCTTGTTGGTTCCATCTGTGAACCGAGGGCGTTGGACCATGTAGATTTCCTCGTCAAGTCTTCGGTAAAGGAAGGCATTATTAAAATCCATTTATTCCAAATCCCAGTCATGCTGGGCCACCAAACAAAGAAGGGTTCTGGCGGTAGTGTATTGACTGACTAGAGAAAACGTTTCATCCAGGTCAATGCTAGGAATTCGAGAGAAATTCTTGGCAGTAAGCTGAGCTTTGTAATGCTCAACCGTGTTGACCACGCTTTAGTTTTTGAATCTATACTCACTTGGGAAACAGTGCCTTTTGACCTGGTGGGAAATTCTCTGATTTTTAAACTTCGTCTTCAACAAGGGCATCTAGTTCTGCTTGCATTGCTTGCTCCCATAAAGTGGAAACAACTGCATTACATGCATTACGAACTGTTCGTTGTCCAGATGGGAAAGANGACATCAACAGTGACTGGCCAGCTGGTGTCATGGGGGTGGAGGCCAAAGGAACTGAAGCAAGAGTTCAATATGCTCCTCCACACTCCAAACATACGCAGTCTGGAGAACATGTAGTTTGCGGCATGACCGATCACTTAAGTATGTTGACTGCAACGTACTTTCAGATTGAACAGCTGTAGTGCTAAGGAAAGCAATCAGCATGTCATCAACGTAGACAAGGATGGCAACAAGAGGAGTAGAGGATGCATTTAAAAACAAAGCAAGGTCAACATCCTACAAAGCCCGTCCTTCTCAAGAATGGTAGTGATATCCTGGTTCAAGCAGCTAGGGGACTGCTTTAGCCCATAGAGGACCTTGCGGAGACACCGCACCTTGTTGGTTCCATCTGTGAACCGAGGGCGTTGGACCATGTAGATTTCCTCGTCAAGTCTTTGGTAAAGGAAGGCATTATTAACATCCATTTATTCCAAATCCCAGTGATGCTGGGCCACCAAACAAAGAAGGGTTCTGGCGGTAGTGTATTGACTGACTAGAGAAAACGTTTCATCCAGGTCAATGCTAGGAATTCGAGAGAAATTCTTGGCAGTAAGCTGAGCTTTGTAATGCTCAACCGTGTTGTCCACGCTTTAGTTTTTGAATCTATACTCACTTGGGAAACAGTGCCTTTTGACCTGGTGGGAAATTCTCTGATTTTTAAACTTCGTCTTCAACGAGGGCATCTAGTTCTGCTTGCATTGCTTGCTCCCATAAAGTGGAAACAACTGCATTACATGCATTACGAACTGTTCGTTGTCCAGATGGGAAAGAGGACAGACCAGCAGCACCAAAGCACAAGACAACATACCCAACNCCAGACAAAAATCATACTCAATGAGGGAGTATCCAAGAAAGGTAGTGGGATGGACCACAGACATAGCAATAGGAGAGGCAGTGGTAATGAGCCAAAGGGCATCCAGGTCAAGTTCACCAGAGACATTGGTTCAAGGCGTAACAACAAGAGAGCAGTGCATTTCAACAATATCCACTACAGGGACACCAGTGTTAGGGCAAGAAGGGATGGAAAAAAAAGAGTGAGAGGTAGAGGGACAAGGCTCAGAGCGCAGAGCCCAAAGCTGCCCATCACGAACATAAGGAGACACACTCGGAGGAACAGAGATGAAAGAGGGTGCGGCACACTGCACAGAGGGCATAGGGTGAGGTGGGAGCTGGGTCAACCGGAAAAGGAGAAAACATAAGAGGCATCCGTAGTATGGGAGAGGAGTCACCCGTGGTAGAGACAGTGGGAGAGGATGAAATAGGCACAGAAGAGTCAAAAGGAGATGCGACAGGGGTGTAGGTGACACATGGAGGGAAAGGGTCGTCCGATGGGACCCGTCTTGACAGGACAACAGTAGGCCCATTAGAGACAGGGGGGGTGCAGAGCCTCCCCAAAGCCAAAAGGACAGGGCTCAAGAAGGACTGAAGGACAGGACAAGTCGCGGAAAATCTCATTCAGACAACTATTGAAAGAAGAAGGCATCACGCGATTCGATGACACCACACCGCATGAGATCACAGAAGCACCAAGATTTTGGAGGAAGGAGAGACACCAAGGAAGACATAGAGGTAACCATGAGGAAAGAGCTTGCCATCACAAAGATCAACAAAAAACCAAACCGATGTGACAGAGCCCCACACGCGCGAAAGGTGAAGGTCAGCCCGACGACCCGTCCAGTGCTGAAACGGTGTCACATAACAAGGGAGGGGGGCCGTGGGGAACACGGTTCTACACCCAGGTCATGTACGGCATGGCCTTAAAGGCAAAGAGAGGAGACTTTCCAGAGGCAGAGAGAAGGGATCACACATCGTCAGCCAAAGTACAATTCCAGTGTTTAGACACACCACTTTTTGGGGGGATGTATGGGTCAGATGATTCTATGCACACATCACAAGACTCAAGGAATCAAGAAGTGGGACCAAATATTTGACCACCCTGGTCACAGCAAATGACAAGCAGAGGGACGTAAGCATGCTTCTTTGGCCTGAGGCAAGCAGGATTCAAGGACATCAGTCACATCACCTTTGTGACACAAGGCAAAGATCTGACAGTAGCAAGTGAAGTCATCAGTCAAACAAAGGACATAACGGCCAAGGCCGCCAAGGAAGTCACGAGGAAGAGAGGGACGCAAAAACGGCGACCATAGTGGAGGCCACGAAGAACCATGTGAATAGAGGAGAAAATGAAGACAGTGCCAACGCCACGCCTCGACAAGAAGTCCATGCCGTGGTCATCAAATGTGGTGATAAACTGTCAGGAGGAATTCGTGTGGTATGGTCCCGAGGTTTTTCTGCTCATCTCTAGTGGTTCACGTCTTCTGTTTTGGGCGAATCTGAGACTGAGCGTGAGCTTTCTGGTCGTCTCACGCTATGTGAGCAGGCATTTAGANGGATGTATGGGTCAGATGATTCTATGCACACATCACAAGACTCAAGGAATCAAGAAGTGGGACCAAATATTTGACCACCCTGGTCACAGCAAATGACAAGCAGAGGGACGTAAGCATGCTTCTTTGGCCTGAGGCAAGCAGGATTCAAGGACATCAGTCACATCACCTTTGTGACACAAGGCAAAGATCTGACAGTAGCAAGTGAAGTCATCAGTCAAGCAAAGGACATAACGGCCAAGGCCGCCAAGGAAGTCATGAGGAAGAGAGGGACGCAAAAATGGTGACCATAGTGGAGGCCACGAAGAACCATGTGAATAGAGGAGAAAATGAAGACAGTGCCAACGCCACGCCTCGACAAGAAGTCCATGCCGTGGTCATCAAATGTGGTGATAAACTGTCAGGAGGAATTCGTGTGGTATGGTCCCGAGGTTTTTCTGCTCATCTCTAGTGGTTCACGTCTTCTGTTTTGGGCGAATCTGAGACTGAGCGTGAGCTTTCTGGTCGTCTCACGCTATGTGAGCAGGCATTTAGAGACATTCAACCTGGCAAAGGGAATAACGTGATTTTTCATCAGTTCTTTAGCATGGACATGATCACAACATTTATAGGGCTAGTCATGAGATTTCCAATGCACCAAACTGCTCGCAATTTGGCCAAGCGTAGCCCAAGTTATGCTTGCCGAAGCGCAAGTCTCACCCACCACAGAAGCCTGACGCCGCCACACGCCGCGACGCCTTCCTTCACGTGCGAAGCACCCTTCCCAAGGCGCAGATCCCATTGCACGTGGTATAGGGCTCCCCTACACTATTTCCACACACCCTCCCCAATTTTGGGTCGAGTTTGGTGATGGGGTGTGCCAAGGTTTGAAACCTGTCCGTGAACCTGCAGTCATAATTTCGAGTGTTCCCGAGTAACAAAATGTACTACTGAGTTTCGGACGCCGAGCCATGATTTTGGCGAAGTCCCTCAGTAACAAATTGCAGTAGAGAATCTGGTAGATTATCCACCGGATGCCTTGGCAGAACTTCCGGAGCAAAATCTCCAGATTGTACTTTTGTTACTCGGTCCGGTTGATTATCCACCGGATTTTGAGTGGCAGCCGGCTCCCACAGCCGCTGCGCACACCCCAACTTTGGAAGGCCATATCTCCCTTGATACCTGTCCGATTCTGGTGAAACAACTTCCACCGGACTCAGCGACTTGTCAAATTTACTAGAAAATCATTCATTTTAATATGCGAGCAATCCTCCAGTTGCCAGATCCACCGGCACGGAGTTTCCTCATTCTGGCGGCTCGTCTGCGCCTCCCGGCGCCGTGCTTGGGCATGCGGAGGGGCAATTTTTCAACATAGACAAAAGGATGACCTCAATATGAAGTAAAAAACATACTTTAGGGAGAAATAGATTCCCACCACGACCAACAAAGTGAGCAACATCAACATCCTGGACAGGCAACACCTAACCAGACCAGGCATGAACAAAGTAAACGGAGCTGAGAGGACCGAGGGAGACAAAAAACGAACAACAAGTCGTCATGGGGTAGCCCTGGAATTGATGATCCAGAAGCCACTAGAACCATGGGTTGAGGGTGGGAAAAGGCATGCAGTGACAAGACAAGCCGGTGGGACATATGAGGAGGGTGCACATAATTGGTGACGGAGCACCTAGGATTGCCAATCCTCAATCCAAGGGTGGTCATCAGGCAAGGAACCCTGAACACACCCGGAAAACGCGCCACAAAGGGCTCCATCCAGCTCACAGACAGAAAAATGAGATAGGCCCCTCACACCCTCACCTCCCTGAGAATAAAGCTGGAGAAAACCAATAAGGTAACGATTGAGGGTACGCTCCTCCCCACAACGATCGTTGGCGGTTGGAGGATTGAGATTAAGAGAAGAGGCTATCGTCATGGGGCCAGACAGATTTAGTGTATTGGATGAATGGTAACCCATAGTATGAGGGGCCAAAGTCGGGAGGCACCCAGCCTTAGGATGTGGATTGGGGAGTCGGCTGCTACAGGGATGCCATGGTGGTGCTNGAAAACGCGCCACAAAGGGCTCCATCCAGCTCACAGACAGAAAAATGAGATAGGCCCCTCACACCCTCACCTCCCTGAGAATAAAGCTGGAGAAATTCAATAAGGTAACGATTGAGGGTACGCTCCTCCCCACAACGATCGTTAGCGGTTGGAGGATCGAGATTAAGAGAAGAGGCTATCGTCATGGGGCCAGACAGATTTAGTGTATTGGATGAATGGTAACCCATAGTATGAGGGGCCAAAGTCGGGAGGCACCCAGCCTTAGGATGTGGATTGGGGAGTCGGCTGCNTCAGGCAAGGAACCCTGAACACACCCGGAAAACGCGCCACAAAGGGCTCCATCCAGCTCACAGACAGAAAAATGAGATAGGCCCCTCACACCCTCACCTCCCTGAGAATAAAGCTGGAGAAAACCAATAAGGTAACGATTGAGGGTACGCTCCTCCCCACAACGATCGTTGGCGGTTGGAGGATTGAGATTAAGAGAAGAGGCTATCGTCATGGGGCCAGACAGATTTAGTGTATTGGATGAATGGTAACCCATAGTATGAGGGGCCAAAGTCGGGAGGCACCCAGCCTTAGGATGTGGATTGGGGAGTCGGCTGCTACAGGGATGCCATGGTGGTGCTGAAGGTAGCTGCGATGCGGGAGATGGAGTTGGTGCCACCGTGGTGGTAGCGGTGGCAACAGAGGAAGACCTCGCACCTGTATGTGCCTTGTAAGTATGCATGGCAGAGGCAAGACGAGCATTGTCATGAGGGGCCATGTACTTGGGCACCAAGTGCCTAGAAGCACAAAAAATCCAGCAAGTCAATTCTGCCTGGATCTAAGGTCGCGTCAGCTGCCTTACCACCATGGCCGCGGCCTTCATCCCAGCCATAGCTCTTTCCCCCTCACCCACTACGACTAATTTCCTGAGAGATGTGGGCAACTACGGTGGGATGTAAAGTAGCGGAGGAGGAGGGCGCAGACGAAAAGGTGGATGAAATTGTGGCGGCAACAAGAGCCATGTAATGAAGGCGCTTGTTTTAAAGGTTTCTCTACTAGTCTGTGCGCTGAGCTACAGTGAACTCATAGAGTGGGCCAATGCATGGAGGAGATCCAACATTCACTCAGAAGAAAGCCGCTCAAGTGTATCTTGTAGCACATACAGGTACAAGTCAAAAAGTTTAGGACTAAGGCCAACAACAATGGAGAGGCATGCAGAGAGGAGGCTGGGGGCATCCTTGCCCAAGTCAAGCAGGAGGCACAAGTTGAATTCCCTGTATTCATCTGCAAACTTGTCTACATGTATGTGTAATGTGTTGAACTACACAAAAGAGCACTTTAGACAACATGTGTGGTTGTTGTTTTGCATCAGAGGATGAGGGCATACGCCCCCATCCAGTCTGAAGGAGTGTGGCGAGTATGGTCAGCATTGTACGTACCAATATCATGAAGCAGCTCCTCAAGGCCAGTGTTGATGAGCAATCGAATTGTACGTGCTACCTCAGCAGGCTGGGGAAAGAAGGGAGGTTTGGCAGTATGGTCAACAAGAGAGTAGTAGTCCCATAGCATCTCCCCCTCGGCCCACGATCTAAAATGTGTTTCCCAATATGAGAAAGAAAATTTGGCTGTGAATGGGGAGGAGAGCTTTGAAA
>SZWC01020554.1:36309-49048 GCA_023375785.1 Penium margaritaceum
TGTAGCAATAGTAGTGCTGCACAGTAGCAGTCACGGCTACTGCGTTGTGCAACCGTGCAGACTTTGCACAACTGCGCAGACTCTACGTAGCTGTGCAGCTGCTCAGCCGCGTAAGGGGGTGACGAGGTCACTCAGGAATGCGTGTGACTCCCACAAAAATACTGTGCTGACATCAGCATTTCCTTGCTGACTTCATCAGGTCCATGCTGACGTCTGAAAATCCCTGCTGATGTCAGCACTTCGAGACACCGCCCCCACGATATGTCAACGAGGACGACTTTGACTGCTGGAAGACCCTCTTCAAGGACTATGCCACTTTGGAGGGGGCATGGCCCTACTATTACAGTCCTTACCAGGTTACAGACCGCGCTCAGGTGCTGACAGCGGCTCGGGCGATGCGCGGACTCCTTTACGCCATGTCGCGCGAAACTGTCGTGGACTTTTGTCCTTTCCTCGGAGAGGTCGGCACAAGCGCGGGTGCTGATCCACGTCGGGACAGGGACCCGGCATTGTCCCTGCTTGTTGCAAAGACGCACGCCACCCGCGCGACTCACATTTGCGCCTTTCACTCCCTTCGTCATGGACCTGCCGAGCCCATAGCCGATTACTCGCGACATGCCATGGGCATCAACATGAGCCTTGGGACCTCTGGAGGTACACAGTTGTGGGCGCGTCCTACGCTCATGATCGGAGTTCGTCTTCTTGGGGTACATCAACACTGTGCTCGAGCCCTTCTCAACCTCCTTTCAGCTTCTTCCCTTGGCGCATTAGCTTTTTCTCCAGGTGACTTCCGCCCGTAAGGTAGCCGTGGACCATTAGGAGAGTTCCCTTACTGCAACGGTCANCAAAAACATGGCAACTGCACGAGATGCGCAGGGCCTAGAACTGTCTCAGTAGAGTGTGGACACCATTAGGTAGTAATGTGACTTGTGATACTCGCAGGGGACAGCCAAGCCACGGCACACGGCGCCACATCGTCGACAATAGCAGCTGGGGAAGCGGACAATGCCAATGCAAGGGGGATTTCCACACGTGCTTGAGCAGAATGGTGTTGGGGTTTAGACAGCAGCTTCGGCAGTAGAGCCAAGGTCCAGGGCGGTGGCAGATGCCCCACGGGTCTGGTGCCCACAGGCCTCGGGAGAGTGAGGGAACCTGCAGGCATAGGGTTTGACTACGGGATAGTAGCAACAGCGATCGAGAGAGTGACGACCTGGGTGGCAGGAGAGGTCGCCGCGGGTGACAATGCCTGGAGGGCACGAGTTGCCACAGATTCAAGGACTGCGGAAGAGACCGCAGTCACGTAGAACCAGGGTGCGGCAGAAGTCGTAGTGCGTGTGGGGGCTCACCGCGGTCCAAGGATCAGGCGCGGTGGGAGAGTGTCCCTTATTGCTTTGATACCAGTTGACGACACGGTGGCCCCTTAAGGATGAACACCAGGGAAATGTGGCAACCCCCCCAAAACCCTCCTGCAAGCGTAAGGCGGGGCAAGGAAGCCAAAGTGTCCGAGGTCAAGTCTCCTCCATATCCAAGTAAAATAGTCATGAGCAAAGATAAGATACCACGTAACTGAATAATCCCAAGCAACATTCTGGTACAGATTGGCAACTGCCTGAAAAGACTGGCACCAACGACATGCTCCACTCTTGAGTGATTAGTCTTCAGGCGAAGCCATTGTGACTCAGTCCCCTGTACATGTGTGCGAGTGTGATGGGGTGAGGCAAGAGGGCATATCAGATGTGAGAGGCCAGGGACTGGATGAAACATTAACACCACGCACTCCTACATGTTTTCCATGGCACGATCGGCTCATCGAAGGAGATTATGGCCATGAAGTACATGTGAAATTGGCCGAAGGAACCCATGACATGCTGGTGAGTCAAAAAACGATGTCTTTTCTTAACACATCTTTGCTGTGGAAGACACAACCACTACAAACTGACAACCGCATTGTGTGAAGCAACCACCATTCCTGTTCGGATTATGCAAGGAATGTTGTGATGTACCTGTCGAGCTGTACAGTTTATTGTGGCCACTCGGCCGTGTCCATGCCCGTGCAGATCCCTGATGCGGACCCAGGTGGCACCCGTGCATTGTCTGGTGGTGGACTACCACCCTAGAGCTGACCGACGACCATCCCAGAGCCCTGGACGTTGTCTGGGATCTTCTGCAGTTTTTCTTCAGCCTTTAAGATTGTATCGATGGACTGGTCGTGGGCCTAATTTGCATGTTTTGCATTGTGTGTCCACCATTTGATGCCGGATGCATGCATCTGACCAGTCACAATGTCAGGCTTGAGATCCTGCACGTTTAGGTTCAAACGGTGTAGCATTCTGACTTGTCTGCGCACAATTACGACCAAAACACTGGTTTTGGACCAGTTTTAGGACAGAACTTGAATTTTCACGTGCGACACCTGCCGTGCGCCGAGGCAAGTATTTATGCTGTGGACCTATAATTTGTCATTTCTCTCTGCAAATGCAATCGAAGCATTATGACACTTTGCCTTGTGTCTCTTAGCCAGACCCTTGCCGTTGTGTGTATGACTTGTGATTGTCGTCACCGTCTGACATGGCACTGACTCCTAGTCAGCGACTAAGTCGCTAGGAAGCTTCCATGCATCTTCTCTTGGCATCAGAGCAGCGAGACCTCTCTCATTGAGCTGTGCCGCAGAGACAGAACATCGGCAGTAGTATTGAGAGTCACCGCCGTATCCTAGGACCCGTTGCAGCCGTTTTTCAGCAGCGACATCACCACGTAGCCCCCCCCACCTCACCAGGTGAGCTGCGACAGTTACCGGCTCCAGCAGCCAAGCCGAGCAACAGCAGCAGCACCGGGTGGTAGTAGCAGCCATGTCTGGCTTGGAATTTTCACCAAAAAAAGGAAGCTCGTAGNACGTCTGAAAATCCCTGCTGATGTCAGCACTTCGAGACACCGCCCCCACGATATGTCAACGAGGACGACTTTGACTGCTGGAAGACCCTCTTCAAGGACTATGCCACTTTGGAGGGGGCATGGCCCTACTATTACAGTCCTTACCAGGTTACAGACCGCGCTCAGGTGCTGACAGCGGCTCGGGCGATGCGCGGACTCCTTTACGCCATGTCGCGCGAAACTGTCGTGGACTTTTGTCCTTTCCTCGGAGAGGTCGGCACAAGCGCGGGTGCTGATCCACGTCGGGACAGGGACCCGGCATTGTCCCTGCTTGTTGCAAAGACGCACGCCACCCGCGCGACTCACATTTGCGCCTTTCACTCCCTTCGTCATGGACCTGCCGAGCCCATAGCCGATTACTCGCGACATGCCATGGGCATCAACATGAGCCTTGGGACCTCTGGAGGTACACAGTTGTGGGCGCGTCCTACGCTCATGATCGGAGTTCGTCTTCTTGGGGTACATCAACACTGTGCTCGAGCCCTTCTCAACCTCCTTTCAGCTTCTTCCCTTGGCGCATTAGCTTTTTCTCCAGGTGACTTCCGCCCGTAAGGTAGCCGTGGACCATTAGGAGAGTTCCCTTACTGCAACGGTCATCGCATCGCCACCGATGCACCTCTTGTAGTCCACTTCATCATCCTCTGGCACATCCTCCTCTTCTCCTTCCACCCCAGGCACCCCGACTCAGGTGTAGGGTGTGGCAGCAATGGCATAGGGGAAGAAGGGAAAATGGAGGCACGGTTCGGACAAGAAGTAGTCGCAACAGTAGAAGTCACCGGGTAGTGGAAGTGGACGTACTGTTCACTACTACAACTGTGGCAGCACTCATCGTTACATCGAGCACTTGCAGCCGCTCGACTCGGGGCAGATCACTCGCGGTCTACAAGCTGCACACGGGCAGCGGTCTGTGTCGATCAGCACAACCTCTGGTCACACGGCGACCACGACTGCAGCAATTCTTCCTTCCCCAACGACAAGCAGTGGCGACACGGACCCGCGTGATCGCATCATCGCCGAGCTCTGTCAGCTTCTGGCGCTTCGCTCTCAGGGAGGTGCGAGTGTGTTGTCACAGCCGGGTGGTTCACAAATTGTTTGTTCGTCTGTCCTTGTAGCTCGTGATAACTCGTCTGGGGGCCCAAGGGTGGCATGTGATGATGATGGACCTAAGAGTGTACATTGGATTCTTGAGTCTCACCTGTGTGCCCGTCGTCGTTCCCCCTCACCTGTTGCTCAGCGCCCGTCTGAGGCCGAGTGTTCCATTACCCATTGCATAGTGACGTCCTTCTGTTGTGATACTGGTGGCACTTGGATCATTAATTCTAGTACCACTCACCACATGATCTGTCATTGTAATGACTTCGTTTTCCTTGGACCTGTGGCGTCTGTTCATTCCGTCCGCACAGGCTCTGGTCAGTCACTGCCGGTCCAGGGTGTTGGGGTCGTGTGCTTTGATGATTCGTCTAACCCCTTGTATCTTTCCGAGGTGCTTTTTGTGCCTAACCTTGAGCTTAGCTCAATTTCTGTGTGTGTCTGCCTACTGATGGGACTATCTCTAGAGCACACAACAGACTTCGCGACTGTGAAAACTCTTGATACTCACAACGTCGTTCTTCGTGCCTCAATTGTGGATGATTTATACTGTGTCTCTTCGATCTCTTCTTCTCCTTGCTCCCCTACTCCTTCTACTCGTGTATTTGTCACTGTTGTTTTGTCTGGTGAGAACTAGCAACTGATGCATCAACGCCTGTGTCATGTGGGCTTCGACAATATGTCAAAGCTCATTCGAACACAGCCCGCT
Source organism: Penium margaritaceum (assembly GCA_023375785.1). NCBI lineage: Eukaryota > Viridiplantae > Streptophyta > Zygnematophyceae > Desmidiales > Peniaceae > Penium > Penium margaritaceum. The sequence continues at coordinate 41,039 of SZWC01020554.1, forward strand.
CTTGGTCTTGACGCGGCTTCCTTCAAGAAGCCACCCAAGACCGATTTTCTGTTCTGCGCTCAGGGAAATATGCATCATTGCAGCTACCCTAACTCTCGTTCTCGAGCCCTTCGCCCTCTCAAGTTGGTTCACTCGGATCTTCTTGGTCCTCTTCCAGTCGAGTTTTTGTCCAATCGGGGACGATACATCCTGACTCTGACTGATGACTTCACCCGGATGCGGTGGGTCTACAGCCTGCGCAAGAAGAGTGACGCCTCTCTCGTGGTTCATCTCTGGCTAGTGATGGCTGAGTGTCAGTCCCACCACACGCTACATACCTTCCACTTGGATAGCGGCGGCGAGCTTCTTGGCAAGNTGATGCGGACCCAGGTGGCACCCGTGCATTGTCTGGTGGTGGACTACCACCCTAGAGCTGACCGACGACCATCCCAGAGCCCTGGACGTTGTCTGGGATCTTCTGCAGTTTTTCTTCAGCCTTTAAGATTGTATCGATGGACTGGTCGTGGGCCTAAATTGCATGTTTTGCATTGTGTGTCCACCATTTGATGCCGGATGCATGCATCTGACCAGTCACAATGTCAGGCTTGAGATCCTGCACGTTTAGGTTCAAACGGTGTAGCATTCTGACTTGTCTACGCACAATTACGACCAAAACACTGGTTTTGGACCAGTTTTAGGACAGAACTTGAATTGTCACGTGCGACACCTGCCGTGCGCCGAGGCAAGTGTTTATGCTGTGGACCTATAATTTGTCATTTCTCTCTGCAAATGCAATCGAAGCATTATGACACTTTGCCTTGTGTCTCTTAGCCAGACCCTTGCCGTTGTGTGTATGACTTGTGATTGTCGTCACCGTCTGACATGGTACTGACTCCTAGTCAGCGACTAAGTCGCTAGGAAGCTTCCATGCATCTTCTCTTGGCATCAGAGCAGCGAGACCTCTCTCATTGAGCTGCGCCGCAGAGACGGAACATCGGCAGTAGTATTGAGAGTCACCGCCGTATCCTAGGACCCGTTGCAGCCGTTTTTCAGCAGCGACATCACCACGTAGCCCCCCCCACCTCACCAGGTGAGCTGCGATAGTTACCGGCTCCAGCAGCCAAGCCGAGCAACAGCAGCAGCACCGGGTGGTAGTAGCAGCCATGTCTGGCTTGGAATTTTCACCAAAAAAAGGAAGCTCGTAGTAGCAGCTTGTAGCGCGAAGCGGCGACTGCGAGCAACAGCACCGCGTAGTGGCAGCAGCAGTGAGCAACAGTAGCAAGCAGCACCATCAACAATAGCAGCTGCGGGCAGCAACAGCAGTGCGGCGACAGCAGCAGCAACATTGTGCTTGCTACAGCGCGACTAGCAACAGCAGCAATAGCAACATTACAGCAGCATTCCAGCAGCAACAACAGCTACAACACCGGAATAGCAGTAGTAGTAACGACTGTAGCAATAGTAGTGCTGCACAGTAGCAGTCACGGCTACTGCGTTGTGCAACCGTGCAGACTTTGCACAACTGCGCAGACTCTGCGTAGCTGTGCAGCTGCTCAGCCGCGTAAGGGGGTGACGAGGTCACTCAGGAATGCGTGTGACTCCCACAAAAATACTGTGCTGACATCAGCATTTCCTTGCTGACTTCATCAGGTCCATGCTAACGTCTGAAAATCCCTGCTGATGTCAGCACTTCGAGACACCGCCCCCACGATATGTCAACGAGGACGACTTTGACTGCTGGAAGACCCTCTTCAAGGACTAGGCCACTTTGGAGGGGGCATGGCCCTACTATTATAGTCCTTACCAGGTTACAGACCGCGCTCAGGTGCTGACAGCGGCTCGGGCGATGCGCGGACTCCTTTATGCCATGTCGCGCGAAACTGTCGTGGACTTTTGTCCTTTCCTCGGAGAGGCCGGCACAAGCACGGGTGTTGATCCACGTCGGGACAGGGACCCGGCATTGCCCCTGCTTGTTGCAAAGACGCACGCCACCCGCGCGACTCACATTTGCGCCTTTCACTCCCTTCGTCATGGACCTGCCGAGCCCATAGCCGATTACTCGCGACATGCCATGCGCATCAACATGAGCCTTGGGACCTCTGGAGGTACACAGTTGTGGGCGCGTCCTACGCTCATGATCGGAGTTCGTCTTCTTGGGGTACATCAACACTGTGCTCGAGCCCTTCTCAACCTCCTTTCAGCTTCTTCCCTTGGCGCATTAGCTTTTTCTCCAGGTGACTTCCGCCCGTAAGGTAGCCGTGGACCATTAGGAGAGTTCCCTTACTGCAACGGTCATCGCATCGCCACCGATGCACCTCTTGTAGTCCACTTCATCATCCTCTGGCACATCCTCCTCTTCTCCTTCCACCCCAGGCACCCCGACTCAGGTGTAGGGTGTGGCAGCAATGGCATAGGGGAAGAAGGGAAAAAGGAGGCACGGTTCGGACAAGAAGTAGTCGCAACAGTAGAAGTCACCGGGTAGTGGAAGTGGACGTACTGTTCACTACTACAACTGTGGCAGCACTCATCGTTACATCGAGCACTTGCAGCCGCTCGACTCGGGGCAGATCACTCGCGGTCTACAAGCTGCACACGGGCAGCGGTCTGTGTCGATCAGCACAACCTCTGGTCACACGGCGACCACGACTGCAGCAATTCTTCCTTCCCCAACGACAAGCAGTGGCGACACGGACCCGCGTGATCGCATCATCGCCGAGCTCTGTCAGCTTCTGGCGCTTCGCTCTCAGGGAGGTGCGAGTGTGTTGTCACAGCCGGGTGGTTCACAAATTGTTTGTTCGTCTGTCCTTNTTGCTCAGCGCCCGTCTGAGGCCGAGTGTTCCATTACCCATTGCATAGTGACGTCCTTCTGTTGTGATACTGGTGGCACTTGGATCATTAATTCTAGTACCACTCACCACATGATCTGTCATTGTAATGACTTCGTTTTCCTTGGACCTGTGGCGTCTGTTCATTCCGTCCGCACAGGCTCTGGTCAGTCACTGCCGGTCCAGGGTGTTGGGGTCGTGTGCTTTGATGATTCGTCTAACCCCTTGTATCTTTCCGAGGTGCTTTTTGTGCCTAACCTTGAGCTTAGCTCAATTTCAGTGTGTGTCTGCATACTGATGGGACTACCTCTAGAGCACACAACAGACTTCGCGACTGTGAAAACTCTTGATACTCACAACGTCGTTCTTCGTGCCTCAATTGTGGATGATTTGTACTGTGTCTCTTCGATCTCTTCTTCTCCTTGCTCCCCTAGTCCTACTCGTGTGTTTGTCATTGGTGTTTTGTCTGGTGAGAACTAGCAACTGATGCATCAACGCCTGTGTCATGTGGGCTTCGACACTGTGTCAAAGCTCATTCGGACACAGCCCGCTCTTGGTCTTGACGCGGCTTCCTTCAAGAAGCCACCCAAGACCGATTTTCTGTTATGCGCTCAGGGAAATATGCATCATTGCAGCTACCCTAACTCTCGTTCTCGAGCCCTTCGCCCTCTCAAGTTGGTTCACTTGGATCTTCTTGGTCCTCTTCCAGTCGAGTTTTTGTCCAATCGGGGACGATACATCCTGACTCTGACTGATGACTTCACCCGGATGCGGTGGGTCTACAGCCTGCGCAAGAAGAGTGACGCCTCTCTCGTGGTTCATCTCTGGCTAGTGATGGCTGAGTGTCAGTCCCACCACACGCTACATACCTTCCACTTGGATAGCGGCGGCGAGCTTCTTGGCAAGATGGACAGTTTCTTTGTAGAGCACAGGATTTTTCACCGGGTCTCCGGTCTTGCTACTCCTCAGAAGAACGATGTCTTTGAGTGCTGGAAAGCGCACCATGGAGGATGCGGTTTGTGCTATGCGGTTTGAGTGCTGTCACCCGGAGTCCTTCGCCTTTGAAGGATTTACCTACATGACGTGGGTTTGGAACCGCCTCCCGCAAGGTCCCCTTTGGGACCACATAACACCGTACGAGCTCGAGTTTGGCCACCGTGCCAATCTGCGCCTCGCTTGTGTCTGGGGATCCATGGCTTCTGTGTGGTGCACCACACGGAGGACCAGCAGGGGTCCAAGGTCTCCCCGCGGGGTCGCTTGTCTTCCTTCGTGGGAATCTCCCCGCGGTCGAAGGCCTGACGCTTTTGGGATCCTGCCTGTCGTCGCATCCTCGAGTCCCGGAACACGCTCTTCTTTGAGTCGCTCGCCTACCATGACCTGACCTCTATTATGTCGTTGTACGCCAAGCACATTCCTACGTGTGAGGCTTCTTGACAGATGGGGGATTCTCGGCCTCCGAGCACCTCTCATCCGGCTGATGTGTCTGCTCGAGCCCCCTCCACTTCTCGGTCTCCATCTCTTGATGGCCCAGTGATCATCATTGCCGGGCCACAGACCTCTCCAACCCAGCCGGTTTCTACCAGTGTTCCCTCGCACCCCACAGGCACTCATGACTCTGTGCCTTTGTCCACCGGTACTCCTGCCTGTGTATGTGGTCCTACCTTGACTCCTACTCCTACTGTCCCACCTAGTGCTGTGTCCCCCATCATTTCACCAGCATCTTCTCCAATTGCATCACCTGCCCTTTTGCCTCAGTCCTCACATGATGTGGTCGTGCCTATCTCTGAGCCTGAGGTGAGCCCCTCGAGCCCAGGTTACTCGCGAGAGCCCGGTGGTCGTCTTCGACCATTGGTCTCAAGAGTCTAGCAAGTGTCAGGTCCTGCACCTAGGTGCTCCACTTGTAGCTTCGCGAGTGTTGATCCCGGCACAAAGGTCCTAGGCCTAAGTGTCCGCACAGATCACACAAAGGTACATCCAGCTCGCCTTGTAAGGTACAGTCTGGTCACTCATGAGTTTCGTATGGCTTGTGATGTAGCAGCTGACCTCTTGGTCGTTCAGCCCAGCTCTTAGGCATGTGCACTTGCCACTCAAAGCTCTCCCTCTGTGGCACCTGATCCGGTCACACTGAGGGAAGCTCTCTCATTAGAGGATGTAGACGCCTAGCATGCTGACTATGAGGATGAGCTTTGTGCCATCTAAGGGCACGGATTTTACGAGCTAGTCGACCTCCCCCCTAGGAGGACGACTATTCAGGTCTAGTGGGTCTTTCGTGGGAAAGTGAAGCCGGATGGCTCACTGGAACGCTACAAGGCTCACTTGGTCGTCAAGGGGTATTCATAGATCGACGGCATCGATTACACTGACACCTTCGCCCCTGTCGGCCGCATGACCTCGGCTCACACTCTATTCGGTGTGGTGGCTTAGCATGAATGGGAACTGAACCAAATGGATGTGAACTATGCGTTCCTCCAGGGCTCCGTGGATGAGGAGATTTACGTAGCCCATCGACTAGGTTTTGAGGACGGTGACAAGATCTGGCGCTTGCACAAGTCCTTGTACAACCACAAGCAGTCTCCTCGGTGCTGGAACCAGGAGATTACTGGCACCCTGACTCGAGCGGGATATGTACAAAGCTAGGCAGATCCTTCTCTCTTTACCCGACGGACGCTTGAGCGGTTCACCGCCATCTTGGTCTATGTGGACAACCTTCAAATTGCGTCTCATTCCATGGAGGCCGTGAAGCAGGCCAAGGCGGTCCTCCGGACTACCAGTAGGATGAATGATCTTAGTCCTGTAGCGGTGTATCTTGGCATGGAGATCATGCNTCCTTACACAGTTTTTGCAGGCTCCACGCGCTAGAGCCCTTCATGCGGTTGTGCGAGTGGTGCGGTACGTGGTCTCCACACTGTACCTCAGGCTCTGCTTTCGTCGACAGTGTTCGGTGGTTCTTGACGGTTACAGCGACAACGACTGGGCTTGGAGTTCAGATGGATGCAGTCCCACCGGTTACGTGTTCCTTCTTGGTGGTACCGCTTTGTCCTGGCGCAGCGAGAAGTAGGGCTGCATTGCACGTAGCTCATTGGAGGCAGAGTATGTTACTCTGGGTGCAAGGGCTGCTGAGGCAGTGTGGCTGCAACGCCTGTTCCTTCAGTTGGGTCAGGTAGTGCCCGCCATTATGCTTCACTGCGACAACCAGAGTGCTCTCGCCATCGCGGAGATCTCTGGTGTATTTCATGCTCGCACGAAGCACATTACGGTTGAGCATCACTTCATGCGTGATGTGGTGGAGCGACAAGTGACCTCTGTCATATGGGTAGGCACTGACTTGTAGCGTGCTGATTTCTTGACGAAGACACTCGCGTGCGGGAAGTTTCTGGTGGCCATTCGTTCTATTGGGCTTCACCCCTTGCCTGAGAGTGGTTGAGTGCGGGGTGTGTCTCTGCTTGTATCATGACTATTTCTGCACCTATGGTTGCACTTGTTTCAGTGTTGCACGTGTATGGACATGCGTACCATCAGGTCATGGAGGAGTGTTGTGATTTGTGACGTACCTGTCGACCTGTACAGTTTGTTTTTACCACTCCCTCGTGTCCATGCCCGTGCACATCCCTAATGCGGACCCAGGTGGCACCCGTGCGTCGTTTGGTGGTGGACTATCAGCCTGGAGCTGACCGACGACCGTCCCAGAGCCCTCGATGCTATGTGGGACCTTCTGCATTTTTTCTGCAGCCTGTAGGATTTCATTGGTGGACTGGCCGTGGGCCCGATGTGTATGTTTTGCATTGTGTGTCCACCGTTTGATGCTGGATGCATGCAGGTGACCAGTCACAGTGTGTGGCTTGAGATCCTACACGTTTAGGTTCAGACGGCGTAGCGTTCTGACTTGTTTGCACAGAGGTACGGCCAAAACAATGGTTTTGGGCCGGTTTTAGGACAGACCTCGCACTATCGCGTGCGACACCCGCCGTGCGCCGCGGCAGGTATTTATGTTGTGGACCTGTCATTTGTCATTTCTCTTTGCAAATGCAATTGAAGCATTATGACACCTTGTCTTCTGTCTCCTAGCCAGACCCTTGCCGTTGTGTGTACGACTTGTGACTGTCATCACCGCCTGATAAGGCACTTACGCCTCGTCAATGGCTGAGTTGCTAGGAAATTTCCACGCATCTTTTCTATGTCCATCCTCGTCTTCCGAGACACAACTGCAAAAATCTTGAAGTTCTAAAGTTGGTACTAAGTGACATGTTTTGCTTGCAAATCTTCTACCATTGTGCAAATTGTACTCCATTACAAACATTGTGTCGCAGCATGTCTATTTCCAGATAAAGAAGTTTTGTTCCGTTGTGTGCCTCAGCTGCTCACATTTCTCTCCATCCTCCTACGCTGTCAACAGTGGTAGGCTTTGGGCCACACACAGTAGCTAGTTAGTGGATGAAGATGGAGAAGTTCTATTTCGACAATACTTCTCACCTCCCACTCGAGGCAAAAGTGTTGAAAGCATCTAACCTTCACATCCAGCGATCCTGGTGTGAAGAAAGGCAGGTTTCCCTGTCACCCACAGATCCCCACTGTCCAATTTGTTCTATTTGGTGTGTGTGGTGAGAGTCTAGCATGATTGTGTTGCAATTCATAAACCCTACTGTAGAAGCATCATCTCTTCATACTCAATTCAACCGCAATTCGACGATCCCGAGGCGAGGCCTGAGGCCTTCCTCTTCCCCAAGGGAGCTGGGTGTCGTCTATGGCTTCATTCCGACCACCTTGGAGTGCTTCATCATCTGATACATGTTTTCCAATGACCCACACTTGGGCCCGAAAGGCATCGAGTGAAAAGAAGGTCCAGATTCTGGCCATTGTCACTAGCAGTTTTGGGCAAGCCCACATGAGAAGGGAATGTACAAGAGAGTACCAGTGTAGCACAACCACCGGTGGGTCTCAACTCATCCTTATCTGGCTCCGGGCGTTGGTCGTTTCTGATGAGCACATGTTTTCTGTCCTGCCTGCTGCTCTTGAGAAGCCTACCGTGCTCGGCTTGGGCTGGCCAGGCCCCATCACTGCACATCATCAACTGACAGGCCCGCCGTGGTCAGCTGCCAGCACTGTTTGAAGCGTTGCCACCTAGCGTGGTGCTCTCTGCGTCAGGCTTCATGCTTTTCTCCAAGGTCCTCTCAGAAAAGCGTGACATACCGAACTTTTGAAACCACTT
>SZWC01020555.1:32448-49048 GCA_023375785.1 Penium margaritaceum
CCTCGATAGAGGGCTTCGAGGCGCTGAGTAGCTTTCGGCTGGCTCATAGGGGCTGGTACATAAGGAAGCCTAGGGGTGTTCTAGGCATGCCAATCTTACCCAGAGACTTTGTACATTTCCTTGTACTGATCTATCAAGTCTAAGGATTCATTCCTTGCCCAACTCTCCTTGTGTTCCAAGTATTGCCTCGCACACGTCCATTCGATCCTACAAGTCTTCTGCAGCGCACCTTGGTACAAACGCCGCCGGGAGAGTCGCACGGCGGGAACCTCGGTCACTAGCAGCGGTCTTGCTGCTAGGAGAGGGTCGTGCGACATCTCAAGGGTTGGCCCACACACCAAGGGGTCGAGGGTTGGGAGGTTCTTCCCAAGGGCTTGGCGTGTGACCGTCACGCCGGGCGCCCCTCGGTTCACATTTGGTATCAGAGCACGTGGACGTTCGCTCGGCTTTGCGCGGACCCAAGGGAGGCAGCAGATCTGCCACAACTGCGTTTGGCCAGAATTTTTTCGTCACAACCGGAAGCATGGCAGCAGCGGCATACGACCAGGCCTACCTCATGGAGGAGATCCGGCGTGCTCTTGACGAGTTGCGTCAGGAGAACCAGCAGTTGCGTGCGGAGGTTGAGGCGAGGTACGTCGGCCAAGGGAGCAGTGCGTTGGGGGGTGTCGCATTGGCATCCGCACCTGCCTTTCGGCGGCCCAAGCCGAAGGAGCCGGAGTTCTAACCCGGCAAGGGCAGTGCGAGGGAGTGGCTCTTCACGGTGAACTCGTATTTTACGGCGTTGGACATTCCCGTGGGAGAAGATGCCACAAGACTGGAGTATGCACCTACGCTACTCCGGGGAATGGCGCTGCAGTGGTGGTCGGCATTGTGCCGGCGGAACGCCGCTGGGTTGCCGGACGGGCTGGGGGCTGGTGCACGGCTTCAGCCATTGCTGAGTCTACCGCTGGGACGGGAAGTGCAGCTCGGTGCGCGGGCGTTGACGGAGAAGCCAGAGACGTGGGAGCAATTCGAGACGATGCTCCAGGCGCGTTTCGACCTCCTCAACGGCAGCCGAGTCGCACGTGACAAGATCAAGCACGTCAAGCAAGGCGGATCGGTCCAGGACTACACTACACGCTTCATGGCCTTGGCGGCGCAGATTGACGACCTCTCGGACGCGGAGGCGTACGACCGCTACCATGACGGCCTGAAGCCGCACGTCCAACGTGAACTCGCGGTGCTCGGGTTGCGCACCTTTGCGGAGTTGGTCTCGGCGGCGGAGCGCATCGACGCGGTAAGCTACAATGCGCGCCGGACCAGCTATGCAACACAACCACGGGTGGAGCAGCCGGGTTAGGCTGTGCCCATGGAGGTGGATGCAATCCAAGCCGGACAGCGGGGCGCGGGCGGACAGCAAGGACCGAGAGGCAAGTGTTGGGCTTGTGGTGAGGAGGGTCATCGCAAGCGGGATTGCCCCAAGCGCAAGGCACAGCAGGGAAACGGGCAGCAGCAGTGAGGAGGGGACGACCTACTGCTGCAAGTCTTTCGTCCGCAAGGGACAGCACCAGCCCTGAAAGGCTTTTGCCGATTAAGGAGCTGCCTCAAGTGTTGTTGCGGAATGAAGGTGAGACCCGGCAGTTTCCAGGGATCATCCTGGAGCTGGTTCTTGAGATTCCGGAGGGGAGTTTCAAGGGTCGGAGGAAGCTACGTGGGCTGCTAGACGGCGGCGCAAGCCATAGCTTCTTCAACGACAGGTTGGCGACGAGGTTGGAGCTTGCACGGCAGCCGGGGACGTCGGCCAAGGCGCGGCAGGTGTCCGGAGTGGTGGAGTGCGGCAGGCCTCTCGTCAAGCACAAAGTCCGTATGGGTGAGTTGGTGTGTGACATGGAGTTCCACACTTTCCCTATGGATGAGTACGAATGTTTGATCGGCCGGGATTGGTTGCACGCTTGGAACCCAGAGGTGGATTGGAGGTGCAACCGGGTGGTCGTGAAGGCGGGCGGGAAAAATCTCACTTTGCCTTTGTGGCGGGGTGAGGGGAAGGAGTCGGAAGCGGGGAAGCAGCTGCGCGTCATCAACTTGCAGCAGTTGAAGCGGTACGATTGCAAGGGTGGCCAGGTTTACTTGGCATGGGTGCGTCCACAACAAGCAGCAGAGCAGCAGATTGCAGCGGTCGAAGCAGCGGAGGGGCAACCAGGGGAAGGCGCAGGGGCTCCAGAGTTGCCTCCCGGTGTTGGGGAGGTGCTCAAGGAGTTCGGGGACGTTTTTCCGGAGGAGTTACTGAAGGGGCTGCCGCCACAACGCGACATTGACCACAAAATTGAGGTGGTGCCAGGGTCGTCACCAACGGTGCGGTCTTACAACCGCATGAGCGACGCGGAGCTTGCGGAGCTCAAGAAGCAGTTGGGGGAGTTGGTGGACCAGGGCTTCATTCGGCCGTCGGTGTCTCCATACACGGCGCCGGTGCTGTTTGTCAAGAAGAAATCAGGAGAGCTGCGGATGTGCGTGGACTACCGGGCGCTCAACAACATCACAGTGAAGAATCGCTACCCGTTGCCATGGGCCGAGGAGTTGTTCGACCAGCTTCGAGGCGCGCGTGTCTTCAGCAAACTGGACCTAAGGTCGGGGTATCACCAAATCCGCATTGCGGAGGAGGATGTGGAGAAAACCGCGTTTCGGACGCGCTATGGACATTTTGAGTATCTCGTGATGCCTTTTGGGCTAACGAATGCTCCTGCTACGTTCATGGCGTTGATGAACCGGGTGTTCCACCCCTACTTGGACCAGTTTGTGGTCGTCTTCCTCGACGACATCCTTGTCTACTCGCGGACGATGGAGAAGCATCAAGAGCACCTGCGGACGGTGATGGAAGTGATGAGAAAGGAGCAACTGTTTGCCAAGCTCAGCAAGTGTGAATTCGCCAAGCAGGAGGTGGAGTTCCTCGGGCACATTGTCAGCGGGAGGGGAATCCGTATGGACCCAAAAAAGGTGGAAGCAGTGAAGGAATGGCCAGAGCCGGCGTGCGTGCGTGACATCCAGGTTTTTCTGGGTTTTACGAACTACTACCGGAGGTTTATCCGGGGGCATGCGGCAATGGGAGCACCCTTGACAGACTTGCTCAAGAAGGGACGCCAATGGGAGTGCGGCACGAAGGAGGGGCAAGCCTTCGGAGCAATGAAGGCTACCATGTGCCAAGCCCCGGTGTTGGTGCATCCGGACACGAGCAAGGAGTACGTGTTGGCGACGGACGCAAGCGACTATGCGATCGGCGGAGTGCTGATGCAGGACCAAGGGAAGGGGTTGCTGCCTATTGCGTACTACTCCAAGAAGCTGAAAGGGGCTGAGCTAAACTACCCAATCCACGAGAAGGAGATGCTCGCGGTGGTCCAGGCCTTCAAGCAATGGAGGTGCTACCTTGAGGCGCGGCGGTGTGTGGTGCACACGGACCACTACGCGCTCAAGTACCTCAAGTCGCAGCCGAACCTGAGTCGTCGTCAAGCGCGGTGGATGGAGCTACTGGAGGGTGGGTTCGACTACGAGATCCAGTACAAACCAGGGAGGATCAACCCAGCGGACCCGCTTTCGCGTCGCCCGGACTTGGGCGTGCATGCGATCACGGTACTGGCGGGATCTCCAATCATCCGCAGCCTGTTTGCACACGGGTATGCGGAGGACGAGGACTTTGCCGGAAGCACGGTGAAGGGGTGCAAGTGGGACGGCCAGTATTGGCGGCGTGAGAAGGGGAACCAGATTGTGGTGCCGCGGAGTGCGTCTTTGCGACAGGCGTTGCTGGAGGAGGCGCACGACTCGCACTATAGTGGTCATTTCGGCCACGACAAGACCTTCAAGACGCTTGCGCGCCAATATTGGTGGGCGACGATGGGAGCAGATTGTAAGGAGTACGTGAGCAGCTGTGACACGTGCCAACGAATCAAGTCGCGGAGGGCACGGGCGCCAGGGGAGCTGCAGCCGCTACCAGTGCCGGAACGTCCGTGGACGGATATCTCACTTGATTTTGTGGGCGGTCTTCCACGGAATGCAACGGGCAACACCATGGTGCTGGTGGTGGTGGACCGGTTCAGCAAAATGGCGCACTTTATTCCATGTGCGGAGAATGTCACGGCAGCAGAGACGGCTCAACTCCTCTTGCAACACGTCATCAAACTGCACGGGGTGCCGAAGTGCATGGTCTCGGACCGCGACCCGCGCTTCACCTCCCGGTTTTGGGAGGAGCTCTTCAAGAAGCTGGGCACCCGTGTGGCACTTTCGTCGGCCTACCATCCCCAAACGGATGGCCAAACTGAGCGCACCAATCAGACCATGGAGCAGCTACTGCGGGGGATCTTGGAGCCGGATGGCGAGGGATGGGAATGCAAGCTCCCGGTGGCTGAGTTTGCCTATAACTCAGCAGTGCATGCCTCTACGGGACGGTCTCCCTTTGAGGTAGTGTATGGGGTGCAGCCTGCATATTCCTCAGACATGGCAACAGGGTCGGACCTACCCGCGGTGCAACAGTTTACAAGTGACTTCACAGAGGTGTGGCGCGGTGTACGCGAGGCGCTACACAAGGCACAGCAGCAGATGAAGCGGCAAGCGGACAAGCACCGGACAGCCGAGGAGTTCTCGGTGGGACAACAGGTGCTGCTGAGCTCGCGGAACCTGCAGCTGGCGGGGGTGGGCAGCGACAAGCTCAAGCCCCGGTGGGTGGGCCCTTTTCCGGTCAAGGAGAAGCGGTCCGCGGTGAGCTACGAGTTGGAGCTGCCGGACCACTATGGGATCCATCCCGTGTTCCACGCTTCTCTTCTCAAGGCCTACAAGGAGCCGGATGCACAGTTCGCGGCGCGGGGACAGGCCCCTCCCCCACCGGTCTTGGTGGAGGGGGAAGAGGAGTATGTGGTGGAGAAGATTCTCGGGCACCGTCGGCGCGGTACCGGGTGGCAGTACCTGGTGCAATGGCTCGGCTATGGGCCTGAGTACAACTGCTGGGTTCCCGAAGCCGATTTCCACAGGGGCGATGCTGTCAACACGGTCCTCCGAGCGTACCAAGAGCGCCCCGGGACTGTGCGCCCTCGGAGGGGGGGTGATGTTATGGGAGCCGCCAGTCGAGGCGGTGATTACGTCATCATGCTGAGGTCAGATGCATGCTTTGATGCTCCCATTGTTTTCTACGTGAAAAACCGTGCGAAATCGACCCAAGAACCGGGTCATTCGGTGCAGGGACGAGAAAGATACGGCCGTGCAAAGGTGGGAGGCACACCTCCAGAAAACAGGAGACTTACCGGTTCGACCCCGAGCACGGCGGAGCGACTTTCTCGCCCACTGCAGCCGAAGCGCCCCTGGATGGACGCTTAGCCAATGAGGCAAGGTTCATTGGGGTCCATGGGCGCTTCGGGATGGCAGCTGGAGCTGCATTCGCAAGCAAGGGCGCTTCGGGCGGCCGTGACCACCGCTGGCGGTGCTGCCAGCGGCCGTCACGCGTGGTGCACTCAAACGGCCATAACTTAGCCATTTCTTTACGGATTGAGGCGTTCTTTGGTGCGTTGGAAAGCTCGTGACGCGTACTACATGATGCATGTGTTATTTGCATGATTACGCCTCGATAGAGGGCTTCAAGGCGCTGAGTAGGTTTCGGCTGGCTCATAGGGGCTGGTACATAAGGAAGCCTAGGGGTGTTCTAGGCATGCCAATCTTACCCAAAGACTTTGTACATTTCCTTGTACTGATCTATCAAGTCGAGTTATGGTTAATCACCACAAATTCATACACTCACCAATTGGTGTATCAATAAGTGTATTCCTATATGCAAACATTTATCAGAAATCACCAACATCAATTCATGTCACTAGAGCCGAAACATAATTTCCTCATATAAGGTGTTACTTATAATGGATTACATGTGCTACGTACTAGTTTTTGTTAGATGTCCATGTTCACTGATATGTTCACTTCTCAATATACTTGTCGATACACAGTTTCAGGGGAGAGGTGATTGGTCATATATGATCAAGTCTAAGGATTCATTCCTTGTCCAACTCTCCTTGTGTTCCAAGTATTGCCTCGCACACGTCCATTCGATCCTACAAGTCTTCCGCAGCGCACCTTGGTGCAAACGCCGCCAGGAGAGTCGCACGGCGGGAACCTCGGTCACTAGCAGCGGTCTTGCTGCTAGGAGAGGGTCGTGCGACATCTCAAGGGTTGGCCCACACACCAAGGGGTCGAGGGTTGGGAGGTTCTTCCCAAGGGCTCGGCATGTGACCGTCACGCCGGGCGCCCCTCGGTTCACAGGCGTGCCCTGGAGGGATGAACGACGGTAGCACACTGGTGGCAGTCTGGGCGGCTACCGGTTGTAGCGCTGCAAGCTGCTGCATCAAGGCGGCGAGCTGTTGCTGAAGAGCAGTGAGGGGGTCAGGATTGCCGCCGACGACACCACTGGGTTGCTGCTGTTGCTGATGCTGCTGCTGCTGCTGCTGCTGCTGCTGCTGCTGATGCTTTAGCTGCTGCTGCTGCTGCTGCTGCTGCGGCTGCTGCTGCTGCTGCTGCTGCGGCTGCTGCTGTTGCTGCTGCTACTGCTGCTTCTGCTGCAGGCGCTGCAAGAAAGGAGGGGTAGGGGTCCCCCCAACAGAGGAGGACCCCTCCTCACCCGGGCTACCGGCCATGGTTTGGTGTCCCTTGGTTTTTTTTCTTTCTTTTGTCTTTGCAGAAATTAGCAGGGGTGGTAGGAGTTCTACCCACCCCTTGGGTTGCCTTCCCCTTTCCCTTTCTCCCCTTGGTTTTTCCCCTTTTTTTGTTGATGACGTCAGCAGTGACGTCAGCAGCGGGATGCTGACGTCAGCAGCGGCGGTTGTTGGGGCCGCCGTTGTTGTTGCTGCTGCTGCTGCTGCTGCAGACGCTGCAGCTACTGCTGTTGCTGCTACTGCTGCTGCTGCTGCGGCTGCGGTTGCTGCTGCTGCTACGGCTGCGGTTGCTGCTGTTGGTGCGGTTGCTGTGGCCGCAGTTGCAGCTGTAGCTGCTGCTGCTGCGAGCTGCCGCGGCTGCTGTAGCTGCTTCAGCTTGCTGCTACTGCTGCGCGCTACTGCAGATGCTGTTGCTGCTGCTGCTGCTGCTGCAGGCTGCAGCAGCGGGCTGTTGCTGTGGGTTGCGGGATGGGGATTTTTTGTTTTTTTTTTTCTCTTGTCATAGCGGGCAGCAGCCCGCTGTCTGCTGCGAGCAGCGGGCTGCTGCTCGCAGGCAGCAGCGAGCTGCTGCTCACTGGCAACAGCGGGCTGCTGCTCGCTGCTCGCTTGTTGCGAGCTGCGAGCAGCAGCAGCCGCGGCTGGCTGCTGCCAGCAGCAGCTCGCTGCTGCTGCTGCTGCAGCTGGCCACTGCTGCGGCTCGCTGCTGCGGCTGCTGCAGCTCGCTGCTGCTGTTGCAAGCTGCTGCAGCTGCTGCATGCTGCAGTTGCTGCTAGCTGCTACTGCGGACTGCTGCTGCGCGCTGCTGCTACTGCTGCTGCTGCTGCGAGCTGCTGCTGCGGGCTGCTGTTGCTGCGGGCTGCTGCGAGCTACTGCTTCAGCCTGCTACTGCTGCTGCACGCAGCTGCTGTCGGCTGCTGCTGCCGCTGCTCGCTGCCGTTGCCGGCGGCTGCCGCTGCTGCTACAAGCTGGTGCCAGTCACTGCACCTGGGTGACGTTGTCGCGTGCGCCGTCGCCCACGGGTGTCGGACGTCGCCTGCCGCTCACCTCCTCGCGTCACGCGTGGGGGTCAGTGCTGCGGAAAAAATTTTGGCAGCATTTCCCGTGGCCCAGTGGCCGTGGGAAAAAATCTGATGCCGCCACCAGGAGGGTCAATGCTGCCGGGAAAAATCCGACAGCATTTCCCCTGCACTGGCGCGTATGGAGGTCCGCCGGCGTTGTCTGGCACCTGTTCGTCAGTCTTCTGCTGCTGCTGCTACGCTCTGGCTCTGATACCAAGAAGGAAAGCCTAGGCAGCAGGTTGGGGCAGCAGCGTTGTTGATGCAGCGTGCGGGCTTCCACGCTCGTTGCTTAAGTCAGCTGCCCCCTCAGTCTGCTGCTCTAGAGTCTAAGTCTGGAAGCTCTGGGTTTGTTACTCAGAAATGCGCGCGCCAGTGTTAGCGCCAGAAAGCAGCTGAAAACTGTAAGTGACTGATTAGGAATGAAGAATGAACAACAATGGGAGACCCCTCCAAGTTCTAGGCCCCCCCCAGCTCTGTAGAGCTTGTTACTCAGNGTCACGCGTGGGGGTCAGTGCTGCCGAAAAAATTTCGGCAGCATTTCCCCTGGCCCAGTGGCCGTGGGAAAAAATCTGACGCCGCCACCAGGAGGGTCAATGCTGCCGGAAAAAATCCGGCAGCATTTCCCCTGCACTGGCGCGTATGGAGGTCCGCCGGCGTTGTCTGGCACCTGTTCGTCAGTCTTCTGCTGCTGCTGCTATGCTCTGGCTCTGATACCAAGAAGGAAAGCCTAGGCAGCAGGTTGGGGCAGCAGCGTTGTTGATGCAGCGTGCGGGCTTCCACGCTCGTTGCTTAAGTCAGCTGCCCCCTCAGTCTGCTGCTCTAGAGTCTAAGTCTGGAAGCTCTGGGTTTGTTACTCAGAAATGCGCGCGCCAGTGTTAGCGCCAGAAAGCAGCTGAAAACTGTAAGTGACTGATTAGGAATGAAGAATGAACAACAATGGGAGACCCCTCCAAGTTCTAGCCCCCCCAGCTCTGTAGAGCTTGTTACTCAGCTAACCAGCCAATCAGGAAATAGACCTATTTTTCTGGCAGGCAGGTTTTCTCGGTGAGCCCTACCAGACAGCCGACAACCCAAAACCCGGGCGTCGTTCGTTTTGCCTGAAAACTGGACCATACCATAATACCAACGCTGCGAACACAGTCGTGCGGTCTGAAACAGCTAGAAAAATAGTAGCAAGGAGTTATGGCTGCCCGAACCCAGGCAGTGCCTACGATGGTCCATGATGCCGAAAAGGGCCATGCAACATACAACAAACATCCTAGGCAAAGCGTGACGATGCAGACGCGATGGGACGCGCTGGACGCATGCAGACAGCAACTGCGGGGGCAGTGACCGCCGGCAGCACGACCGCTGAGGAGGCCTGCCGATGGAGCTGAGCACGTCGACGGAGAGAGGATGCTCCTGCGAACTGCGAGAAGACCTCAGCGCGTGTCGGCTCCACCGGACGACACTCCATCAGCGTCGAGTCTCGCCGTCAGTCATCTGCACGCCGATGTACACAAGCCAGGAGGACACAACAGAGCACAATGAGAGATGTGCAAAAACCAACAGAGCCGACGCGCGCTGAGGCCCACGCACCGCTTGCTGGAGCCACCTCCGTCCGGCGATGCGCTCAGATCCATCGGCAGGCCTCCTCGGCTGTCGGGCCGCCGGCGACACTGAGACCAGCCGTCTGCTCTAGGAGTTCAACTCCCTACACATGGGGGAGACCGAGACGGTCATTGCCTACTCCCTCAAGGCATCCTTTGTTGTCTTGGTCTGTCACCTTGACACTAGGATGCTCATGTTTCAAGCCCACAGTGCAAGTCTATTGGTGATGTGGCTGGTTCAGGCCACTTCCCAGGAATGTGCTTTTGGGTTCTAGGTCTGGACAGATAGCTATAAAAGGCCTTGTCGTGCATGCTGATCAATTAAACCTTGCTTCATTCTCTCTTACGTATTGATGACTTGAGCTCTTCTTGAGATGTAATGCTAAGGAGTTAGTACTCTTGAAGGTGAAATGTATACCTCATTAAGTTTGGGGTGCATGAAATATGTCAACAAAAGAAGAAGGTGTAAAAACCTTTGTGAGCTTTTTGGTTTCGCGGCTTCTCTGCCAGAGGTGATTAGCTCAGTAGCTAATAATTATCGGGCACCAGACTTCCAACTCCCAATGTTCTCTGATGAAACCTGTACCATATTCTTCTTGAACCTTCTTGGATCATCCCACTTGCATCCCTCTGGAAGCTGAAGACACCTTTGCTTAAATGACCATGGAAAAAGTGACAACTCCCTCACCCCATTCAACAAGATTACCCAAGATCTCTAAGGCCTCCATCACTTCGAATCTGAAAGAGCTGACGCAACACGAATCTCAATGCAAGGAACACAAAATTATCTACCTCGAGAGAACCATTCAAAGTTTATACTACAAAACATATATATTCTATCACTCTTTCTTCCACAAATCTTTCAGCTCTAGCCAAAGCACGCAAATAACTTCGAAAATATCACTCATACATGAGACATTCCCTCCATCAAGGCTCCCTTCTTAAATGGAATACAATGGAAAATATCTGCTCCCACCCCTCTCCTCCAAAGTGCACCCCCATTGCCCTGCATGTGGAATGCTTGCTCAGGTGTCATTCCACAATCCTGCCGTTATCTCATGACTTGCATCGTCCGCTGGTTCTATGCTCGCCTCTTTTGGAGGCCTACCCAACTCTCAAAATTATCCCCTCTCCTACCACTGGCCAAAGGGAAATGGGTACCTTCTCACATATCTGCCGTCTTTTCAACCCCCTTCATGGCCTGTGAGATCTCGGAAGAAATTTTGGCTCAGGCCTCCCATGAAGCCCTAAGCCCAGATGGAGTACACCAAGAAATCTACAAACACTTCCTCCCTTCCGTGTCCTTCAAAATCCTTCCCTACTACACCTCCCTGGAACCCAATCCCAACTATCAATCAGAATTTTACGCCTCCACCACTACTCTTATCCTAGGGAAAGGTCATCCATATGATTCCAGTAGAAACCTTCCTATGAAATCCTAGATACAATCTTCGTGACTTGACTTTCCATCCATAAAGACAAAATTTTCTTGTGGCTTACCAAAGCATCCTGAATGCTATCTCTCCCAATTCTGCAATATCCATCACCATGCAACAGCCAGTAAACTCCTCTTTATTTCCTGTCTTCAGATTTGGAAGAGCACATGATTCATTCAACCACACCCACCTCTTTCAAGCACTGTCCCCTCTTGACATTCCCCTGGACTTCATTTTATGCATTTGGCTCCTTCACCACCACCTTTCTACCCACTTCTTCATCAAAGGATCTTTACCAGACCTTATCACTCACCACTCCGGTTCCTGGCATGGATGTATCATTGCCCCCCTCCTCTTTATCTGTGGAATGGAACTATGAAAGACCTTCTACAGGAGCAAGTGACTGGCATGCAAACCCCAGTCCTTTCCAGACCTATTGTAGGATATGCAGACAACACCACCTTTTTTTCTCACTTCTCCACAAGAACTTCGCCTGGCCCAACTCATTGACCTTTGCACCAGTTACTGCAAGACGCACCTCTTCCACGTGGGAATTCACATTCCAGAACTTCTCTCCTACTCCTAGTCCTTCTCAAATTGACAACATATAAAATTTCGTCAAATTTCTGTCATCAAATAACCCACAAGAAGATATGGCCACAGGTCTTGGCCTTTACTTCTTTGCTACTGCCGACGCATGTATGACCCGTGGTAGGCTCAGGGTAACATGGCCTACAACAATCGTTACTGCACAGCTTGAAAAGAAAGGACTACACCTTTCTTGCACCTCATTTAGTACCAATCACCCAAATTCATTCAATCATCAAACAGTGCACAAAAAAGTTAACCATATATGTGAGATTACGATACAATTTCCTCACATGTTTTTTAGGAAAAATGGATGGTTGCAAGTAGCTTCCAAAACATAAAATTTTCAATGTTTCCATTCACACCTAATACAAAGGCTTCTCACCATGTCACTCATTTTCAAGAATTCTCATTTATTTCCATCTTGGATACTTACACAAATTATGTAAATTTGCAATGCAATCATGCAGAGTTTCCTCTCACTATTTGTGAAGTAAAAACTCAACAATGGTGGAAGATTTAGAAAAATATTTTGAAATTTTTATATGGGAAGGAACTTAAATAGAGCATTCCTTGCTAAAACAAAATCTACCATGCATTGGCCTGACCTTTACGAATTGGTCATTTGTAGTACCTATTTCAGGGTTTCTTCAAGTGCAATGGGATCGTCATGACTTAGTTTCACTGTTTAAAGGACTTCTTAGTTCTGAAACTGTGGTTTCAGAAATGAACAAAAACAGTGGTACCTTAAGACCTGTTTTTTTTACGTTCTCTCACACCCCCAACCCCCCCTCCCTCCCCCCTCCCCCCCCCAACTCCACAAAGTGTACGTGGGGAGTGTATGAGATGGGACAAGACCCTTCAAAGGCGTAGTCAGCTCCAATGTACACTAGTGTGTTTCTTAAGGACATATCCACAAAGTTTCTTTATTGCACTTGCAATAAACAAACGTTTTCCGACAAAAATGACACTTCCATATGCACTCATGATATACACTTATGTTGTGAAGAGGAGGGGGGAGGGGGGACCCGGTTCCAAATTCTAGTGCCACCTCCATCCCTCCTACTACAGAGAAGTGTACATGGTGTGTTTTTGTGGAAGTGGATGTCAAAAACCGCATCAGAAACTGGAAGTTGTACACAAGTGCTCAGGTTGATACTATACAATTGCACCGTCGATGCATCTTGATCCACAGACAGTGAGTGTAAAACGTTACAATGGATCTAGTCACCCTAAAGATTGGAATCTGTTTACTTCGGTCATCATAAACCATACAATCTCCTTTGACTCTTCATCAGACGGCTATTAGTGGCAAACCACAGGATGTGATGAGCTTTGAGAAGACACTGCCGGGGAACCGTGGGCAACTGACCCTGGCCAGCGGCGAAGCCCGACACCCGAATATTGCTTTGTGAATATTTTGATGGTGGGGGAGGTGGGCTGTCGACACTTGACTGCACGACTACTTCCAGTTGTGCCAGGTGTACCGAACAATTGGACAGCAAGCCTAACGCTCAAGGGGCAGGTTGATTTCTTCACCGCTGCTCAAGTGGCAGTTCTGGTTCTTGGCTGCCGACCATGTGTATCATGATGTTCAATTCCAGCAGGTCAAAACATAATCTTGGAATCGCTCTTCACTCGGAAGGAATTTAAGGACACATCTAAGGCAGAAGGTATACATACAATACTAACCAGCACTGTGCTTGTGTACAATATTTCATCTGATTTGTGACAAGAGATGTCTAATGTAGCAATTATTTACATGGGAAGGTTGAAAATTAAGTTACTCCCTGTAAAATTCTGCCTCGTATGATTTTGTATCTATATCCAGGGATAGTTTCAAAGATACACTTGTGGATTTCTTTGGGTTAGGTGGTCATCCATGATATGTCTCGCAAATTTTTGTACTAATACACTACTGCACACCTTTGCCCACAATACACTCACTTTCTTGCACACCTGTACATTCAATCTTCATACCTAATTTCACCTAAAACCCCCCCACTTTTGGGTAACTCTTGCCTTACACACACGGTAGCATATACTAGTATTTGTTTTAACTCCCAAAATACTCTTCCATCCATATACCTCCTTATGCAATCCCCACATACAATTTCATTTTAATATAACCATGGACCCTTCTGAGAAGGAGTACACTATCACAGAGCATAAAATGATACTATTTCTATGACTGAAATTTTAAGAAAAAAATGAATGTTCCATACTCCTACACTTGCACACTATTGTATGCCTTCACCCATGTGACACTGAAATTGTTCTACACCTCCTCATACACTCTCCACATACACTCTTACCTCAATCTTTCCTCCACATCTTCCACACGCCTCTTGCCTAAAAGACATAATGTTTTGTACTAGTGCATGATTTAAGAAGAAACCAGCTCAATCATTTGTACACCTCAACATTCACTACACAGTTAAAGTTGCAGCCTCCACCCCTCCTCCTCCCACTTAATTTTAGCCTTTTCCATACAATGCCTCATTCATTTGTACGCCTCAACATTCACTGACCAGCCTACATTTTCCACTAATGTATAAACTCATCCACACCACACTCAATCTCTTACACACCTCCCCATACACTCTCCACACACACTCTCACCCCAAAACCCCTTTCAACCTTCCACACTCCTCTTTCCTAAACCAGGCAACTTCATGCACTAGTTTACAAATTCATGTAAAAAGAAAATTCCCCAAAAAAACCTTCATATTCAATTCCCACTTACACTTTCAACCCTCCCAACCTAATCCTAGACTTATCTAAAGTACATAATATACTAGTAAAAAACCGTTATCCCCACTACACTCACTGAATAATTCACCGCCATATCCAGTCCACGTATGCACTTTCACATAAAAACATCCCCTCCCCTTCCACAAACCTCTAGTTCAACCCACATGACCCAATACACTAGTGTATATGTATACTCTAAAGCACTTCACTCCTGCACTTCCTCATGTAATCTCCACATACACTTGCATCCGGAACCACCCCCAACACACTGTCCATCCATCCTCCTCTAGCTCAATCCAAACAACAACGTTAACCACTCGACAACTTCTTTGAACCTTCCTATCACAATAATACCCTTCATACATATTTCTTCTAGTGTATATGTCGGCTTTAATTTAATCTGCAAACAATCCATGCACCCAGCCAGAAACCTCCACTTATACTCACCACACACACATTTCTCCCTTGCCCCCTCCACCTCATGAACACTCACCAAATCACTCAAAACCAGCATACAAAAGTTCTCATCTATACACACAAACCATCCACCAAGCAATAAATCTCCACTTATACTCCCCACATACACTTTCCAATCCCGCCCTCCCTTTCCCCCCTCCCTTGTATAGCCACCACCAAGAAATCGCAAATACATCCACCACTCAAACCAATATACACACATACAGAATCATACGTACAACCTATGAACTCAGCCACACACCACCAATTACAATATTCACAAAAACTTTCTGCCCCCACATCCCCCCTCTCCTCCCCCATCCAAAGACCACCCCAAAAAATCCACTCAAACCAACGTACACAAGCACAAATTTCTATACATAACCCAAAAAACCAGCCATAAACCTCCACTTACAATCTTCACATAAACTTTCAACCCCCCCACAGCCCCCCTCTTCCCTCCCCATCCCAACAACCACCAGCCAACCTCAAACGCATTCTCCAAACCAACATACAAAGGTACACATCTATACACACAACCCACACACCCAGCCAAAAATATCCACTTACACTCCCTACATACAATTTCCACCCCCTCCCCCTCCTCCCATCCACCACTGACCACATCACTCAAAGGAAAGTACAAAATTATACACCTCAACACACCATCCACATATGAAGCCATGCACCTCCACTTACAGTCCCCACATACCCTTTCAACCCTGACCCCTCCCCCCTCTGCCCAACCACCACTAATCAAATCCCTAAGAACAATGTACTTCGGATTACCTTGCACAGAAGCTTCCTAGTGTACCATACAACACT
Organism: Penium margaritaceum; assembly: GCA_023375785.1. NCBI lineage: Eukaryota > Viridiplantae > Streptophyta > Zygnematophyceae > Desmidiales > Peniaceae > Penium > Penium margaritaceum. The sequence continues at coordinate 47,811 of SZWC01020555.1, forward strand.
ATACACACTTCACATAGTGCATAAAATTCATTTGATTAACTCTATCTCTTGCACCTGGAGCATCATGATGGAAAAACACAGCTTTGTTTATCAATCCTTTCTGAATTAGGAACATTTCTTCCTTTATCATCATTTCCTTGGTCGTCTACCTACCCTTCCTCTACCCCCACTTGTGTTCACTGCTTCCTCCCCGAACATTCCGGCTCCCCTTTTTGAGGATTCTACCCAAAAAACATTCCCCTTATGATTGTTTCACCTGAATTTTTTACTTTTGGCCCCTCACATTACCTTTTAACTAGTGTCTCCTGAATTCACCAGTGTCTCCGCTATAAGCCTACTGAAGTACTTTGAGGTGTGAACTGCTCCTTGGACCTACTGGCTGTTTCTGTTGATGTGGAGGCTGGAGGTCTACTTCATCATTGATGATAGGAGAGGAATCATCCTCGTGGTGACGGTCAGATACGTCGGAATCAGAATCTGATTCCTCCGGGTCATCTTCATCAGCTCCTCTCCCTGTTGCAGTAGGTAGCTCATGCCAGTGTGCTGGTGCTTAATCTCCCTCCTCAAGGAGAGTGAGCCACTCTCCCTGTTTTGGAGTATTCTCGAGTTCGAGAAGCTCTCCCTTACTCACAGAACTTTCGTGGAAATCCACATCTTTGCTGCGGATGACCTTCTTGGCTCCTTTGTCCCATAGTCTATATGCTTTGTGGGCGGTGTCATAGCCGATGAAAATGAACTTTTGTGCTCTTGCATCGAGCTTTCCAGGGCCCTCACTGGCCTGGACCTCAGCTAAGCTGGTGCAACCGAACACCTTGAGATGGAAGGCGTCCAGCTTCCTTCCTGACCATGCTTCTTAACGTCTTCAGCTGTTGTGTCTGCTTCTTCTTGCCTCTCCTTCACACAACTGCTGCAGGTGTGAGGTTCACAAGGTACGTGAGGTATAGGCAATTGCATGGCTTTTATACACTGAAGTATCTGTGTATAGGGGAGATATCCAACATTACATACCTCATGTATTAATACATTCTCAAATGCACTGAGCTAATTGTGTATAGAATGTGTTCCATGTGTCAGACTGAACTTGAACGCTGTTGGGTATGTGTATTATTTCTTTGTTCTGGGACTCTTTGCGTGTACATTGCAACAGTAGTGTACATAATCATACGATGACATAGTGGTCTGTCCCTTGTTGTGTTTGGGTGGAGGTGGGTGGAGGGGGGGGGGTGGGGGGGGGGCAG
>SZWC01020556.1:15159-25392 GCA_023375785.1 Penium margaritaceum
AGAGAGGCGGTGACCTCTAGCACGTACTGCTACAGGTCAACGTTTGATGCATGTTTGCTCACCGAGTAGAACTCAAGATTGGTGCCGCCCGATTTCTTAGAATCGGTTCCGTTGTAGTACTGAATGTACCCTGGTGGTGCATCACACATTGTATTGCAATGCATTGCATAAACGGCATGGCATCACAAGTGAGGAAGAAAGGACAGACCCAGGTTGGGGTCGATCTGAGGTTGGTTTACGAGCTGAGTTTACCGCGCATCACTCTCAACGGCACAGTGGCTCACGGCACGGTTAGATGCCACAACAAGGTACCCCCCTCTCCCTCCACCCCCGCCACCACCCTTTTGCAAATTGGACGGCCCAAGCCTAGAGTGGAGCCACAACCTTGGCTTCAGTCACGCTGCAGCAGCAGAAGCAGCAGCAACACCACCACCACCACCACCACCACCACCACCACCACCACCACCACNACAGCAGTTGCGGCGGCTTCGCAACCAGCAGAAGTAGCGGCAGGCGAATGAGCAGCAGCAGCAGCAACAGCACACACCGTCGACGTTGCCGCATTTGGCTGCCGTGCAAGCCTGTTTGCCAGGCTTGGCGATCAGGCAGGCGCGCGCTGCCATGTCGGCCGTGCAGAGCAGCAGGAGCAGTTGAAGCAGAAGCCCACAAGGGCGGCTCTGTTGGCTCGCCATGGCTCGGAAGCGAAGGCAAAGAGGGACGAAAATGGATGCTGTGCTGCTGTAGGTGTTGAGGGTATGGGTGGGGGCCGGGGACGGGTCGCTCCTGAAAACAAACTTGCGGAACTACCAAATTTAATGCTTGCGCCATTGTACATGTGTGGGAGGTGCGAGGGCGACGTGGTCGTACGAGCTGGGGTGCCGTTTCCTGCTCTCGTCGCACTCTACAATCCAAAGTGTTGCTTTGGTGGGTCTGCCGGGGGGGGGGGGGGGGGGGGGGGTGGCGGTGAGATCGTTTCTCTGGCTTTGCAGTCAGAGCCTGCCTGTCTAGATGCATGACGGTCTGCGGGCACATTTGATTTCTGAAATAATGTTTTCTGCTGTGGGCTCAGGTGCTTCTGCTTCAGTAGCGCTCCAGCGATATCGTCCCGACATGACAGGGTGTCAGGTGATCCTGCCGTGTTACGCGTGCCAGGTGTCCTCTGTACCACATCTGTCGTTTTCCCTTCAGTCTATAAGCTAGGGATTAGGCAAGGCCCAGAGCGGTGTAGATTGAAGGGAGGGGACGGGGGGGAGGGGAGGGAGAGGGAGATGCCTAAGCGATTCGGACGAAGGGAAGGGGGTGGCAGCCTTGCCATGCGCCAAGCGCGGACGTTACGGAACGCGACGCTACTTGCCGAAGAGTTTCAAATTTCATCTTTCCAGCCTTAGTTCTTCCTCTCGTAAAGTCGGGAGTTTCCCAGGAGAAGGTTTTCCACAGTGAATGATTAGGCGTCAAACGCTTCACTCTTCGAAGCACTGTTCAACAGATGAAAAACGAATAAAGCGGGAAACAGACACGCGCGAACGTGCACGTGCACGAGCAATCCGCTCCACCCTGCTCCGCCGACGTGCACGTACAAGAGATCACGTCATTGGACAGCAAAAGACAAGGCATGGACAGAATGCTCAGCACTTTGCTGAAGAGGTACTGTAAGTCAGGTCGGTTTGAGAAGGCCGCTTTCGCGCTGTCTCCTCCAAGTTTCGCAGCAATGGGCGTGCATGGGATGCACGAGTGACCATGGGTGGAACGGCTTCCTAAACTTATGGCATCAGCATAAACATTTCCGCATATTTATGAATAACTATAGTGGAGTAAATGTAGTTCGGGTGCCCGAAGAGGTGGTTTTGAGGCTTCGACCCGTAGTCGAAACAGCCAATCCGGCATCCGGAGTTATGACAACTGTCGCTGACGAAGCAGTAGTGTCAAACTATGTGATCCACATACATGAACATTTGGCGCCTGTCACAGCTCTGAACAGCGAACGATGAAAAAAGAAAAATCTAAGCGCCTCTGAAACGCACGCATGAATCACGAACACGGGCTGTACGAACAAGCCGCGACGCGCGACGATGAACGTACCCACGGCAATATCACGAAACTGACCATGTTTTTGAATTCTATTTTATCTACAGCAAACCGACCACAACATTATCTAAATTCAGCCGATTTCGCAAGTCAGTTTACATATCTAGCCAAAATTCGTGCCTGTTTAACTACTGCTTTACTGTTCCGAGGAAAGTGTAACGTATATGGAAAACATTTCACGCTTTTATTAAAGATACGGCCATTCACGGAACATCAGGTCAGCAGCATCTGACATAGTTGCAACTTTAATAAGTGAAATCATCCGTTTGTAGTACAGTCCCCTCCCCCCCTCCCCCCCTTGTCATCTCTGAAGAGAAAGCCTCAATGTGCCGCAGAGCACCCAAGATTATAGGATAACATGTACCATTGAATTCCAAATTTTGAAGATAAGAATAAAATCGAGTTCACAAGGGAAAATAAGTGTAATACCTAGTTTTAAATCTGTCACTAGCAATGTCAAGGGTCTTCTTTGTACTCGGTGGTGTCGATGGTTGGCAAAAATCAACCATCCAAACCAATGACATCAGAGAATTTTGGCAAAGGTGCCTCTTTGCGCATGGTTGCAACGTGGAAATTCCAACCACAATGATGAAAACTGTGCTCAAAATAAGAAAGAGACATCCCATTGGAGCGAACTATTGTACATAGAAGCCTTCTATTCAATCTTTCTTTTTGCATGCTAATCCACAAACGACTTTCACACTCACTTCTTCCACTCTTTGCGCCAAACAAGGTGATCCTATTGCCGAGCACAAGAGACACGGGCGGTTTTTATAGCATGGATGCATATTCATATGCATCTATGCCAAATTACCTTATCTTTCAATTCCTTATCTTGCATGCCCGAAAAGGGATGTGAGTTTGTGGAGGAGCTCCTATCGCAATAGGCCAATGCGATGCGAGTGTACAACATACTCAGACTTGATCCATGGCGCTTCGACAAATTGGTATGTGTCTTCCAAGTACAAATATGACAACCAACACTCCATGTCTATGTTGAAAAATCTATGGCAATGTTCCTCTGCCACATGGCATGGATGAGGCATGTACTGGAGACGTTCTAACATTCAAAAGAAACCGTGGCTCCACATTTTGGTTGGGTGATGAGGTGTGTACAGACTACACCAACTGTGATACAAATTTTGAAGGTAATGATGTCTCGAAAAAATCAAATGGAAGACACGCTTCATGCCATGGTTTAAGAACTACATTGGTTTGATAGGTAGAACCAACATCTCTGTGTGGTTGCCAATTGATCAATGAGGGCCGGCTCTAATCCTAAGGGAAAAAATACATAAAAAATCTTCACTGTGGTTAACTCCAATGAGACCTGTGCATGGGTTCATACAAGAAAGGAGGGGAGAACAAATGACACTGATGTGTACAGACACATGTGTGTAGAAGGGTTAAAGGTACCAAAGGGCAAGCACTTTCAAGGTGATCCGAGAAATGCTTAATCATTACATTTACTAACACCTAGTGAACGGCGTGACAAAGGAGCCCGAGACACCATCAGAGTTGTTTAACATGTGTCACTCTTCCTTATGCATGATTGTGAAGCCTTTCATTAAACAAATTCAAGAAAAGCTCAAGATACTTACTAACATGGAGGGGTTTGCACCTGATGCACAAACAATGTCATTTTTTGTTATGTGCTACGCACTATATTCATTAAAGCTGATGTAATTGAACATAAATGCATGGATGACCTCAGATTGAATATGGATGTTGTGAGAGCTTGGCTACTAGTAGAAGATGAACACCTAGATGATGCTCAACGCACTGTGGACACAAAAGCCTTCCGTGATCATTTTAAACGTGAAATGAATCTTGAGTATGTGACGACAAGTGCTACACAGGCTAACCGGATTTTCTTCTTGCATGTAGTGTTCAAAACAACTTCCATTCTGTAATTCACTCATGCGCATAGCTTATTTACATATTGTCCTCTATTTTAGACCTAACATGCTTTCTTCCTTTGTACGCCCAACTATCACATCTTCCAAGTGTAAACATTGAAAAAGCCATGGCATGAAGCGGCTAAGCATAACAAAAGGAATAAACTGGCAAACGCATTCTCACCAATTAAAGGAAGGGTCAATTTCTTCTTTAGCATTGGGTTTTATATTTCATTGCTTTAGGTGAATCAACTTCACTTATTTGTCCTACTTTTCTGGTCAGGAGCTTATTTGCAATTGATAGCCCCAATTTGCGTGCACCTACTCCCTATGTCACCAATGGTGTACAAATATTCAATACATTCTCACATCAATCTTTTACTTTTCTTGATCGATTATCTGTCAAATACAAGTCATTCCTTTATAATTAAAGAATATATTTAAAAGTACATTCATCTTAAAACATGACACCTAGTCACCTCCTTTTACACATAACCACTGATATGATTCAATTTTCATGGCAAATGTTTCATCCAAATTGGACGTACTATGCCTATCTTACATTTAAATTAAAGTTAATCGTATGAATGATCAGGAATTATTTAATTTCACATTAAAAACGTCTATTCAGTTTCAACATAATCTTTTCACCCCTTTTCACACAATAAAGCATGAAATAGACAAACTTCAATTCAAGGTAAAATTAAATAATTAATGGTTTCCAAAACCAACAAGAAACATTCTAGTTCATCCGGAATGTTTTCATGATGAATTGAAATAATTTGGAATATTTCACATTAATCTTCCGTTAAAACATAGTCAATAACTTTCAATACTTATCCAGAATTCACTACCATAATAGTTTTATTTCAATGTAGAAAGAAAGTATTTGCATCCTAAAAAAGGTTTTGAATTTTTTTCTGCTTTATTTTATGCTAAAAATGAACACAAATTCAATTTCCTCCATATAAAAAACATATTTGAATACAAAAATAGCTTTTTACTGCTAAAAACAATATTTTATTTCGAATTACCAGTCTCAAATCGGATTTGAAATCATGTATTGTATTTGAATGTAACTGTAAAAGAACTACATGCGTCAGAAGGCATTTTAAAACATTTATCTCCTTTTAAATAAAAGAAGTTTTGTTTGTTGCATATTGGAAATAGTATTGGAAAGAAAGTTTACAGTTAAAATCCGATTTGATACAATTGTACCCGTTTCCTCACCATCATATGATTTGAAATTCTTATGAACGAATAAAAACATGGTCTTGAGTAAAAAGGATAATAGAAATCCACTGATGAAGGGGAATACCAAACCATTATCATAGACGCTATCATCCATCACTCCCACTACACCTACACACAAACCACATCAACACTATTCATCAAACATGGCTATGCAAAGGGCAGAATTAAAACAAATACATGTACTTGGAAAACTATTTAGTTCACTCTTACCAAGCCCAAGTCTTCTAAGTGCAAACGTCAAAACACTAGTCAGTTCTATGCAGATCCTTGCTAATGTGGAACAAAATTACGCCTTCTTAAAACATTCATTCTAGGGACAAATTCACGGACATTTCACTGAAAGATTGAGTGATTTGTGCCATACATACGCTTTAGTAACCCAGCCAGCTTCAACATGGTATGGGCCAAGCTATGTCCAACACTTAGGCCACTGCGCCTCTAGCCAAGGGTACGACCCATGACCTAAACAAAACCATTGATAAATGTGAAGGTTGAATCATACAGAAGCATCACCATTCACACTTGTCGCACATGTGATCCCCCCACGAGCACCACCCACACCATCCACCTTGGAATCCCCTTCCATAACTCCACCAAAACCCACACCACCCACGCCACCAACCACACCCATCCCATACACCCTAGCAACCCCTCCCATCCCACCCACACTACCGGCACCACTCAACCCACCCACACCACCCATCACAACCACCTCCGCATCCACTCATGTACCTCTTACACCACCCACACCACCCACCCCAACCACTCCACCCGTCTCCACGACTTCTCTAACCCCACCCACACCAACCACACTACCCACACCAACCATCCCAACAACTCCCAACCCATAAAAACCACCCACCCTACCCACACAACCCATCCCATCCATCTCCGTAGCCTTTCCCATACCTTCCACACCAACCACACCACCCACGACATCCACACCATCTGTAAAATCCACCAAAAGAGCCTCTCTAACCCGTACCACACCACCCACCCCACGTGGTTTGATTATTGATAGTCATTTTATACATTGCTACATAAACGCTGCCCAAAATGTTACAAGGAATGTAGGGAATACTTTATGTTAAGACTATTATTAGTCTTAGAACAAACTAGTTTAAGTACTTGTTTCCCAAAAACCTTCATATCTTTGATCCAAAATCTCTGGCGGATATATGGGGACAATTTTACAAAAACACAAGAAACTTTTGCACATATGCAAATCCCTTGGTTGAGTACACTATGGCCTTGGAGGATACAAGAAGATTGTTCATGGGAATCTATATGGTGGACATCACAAAACGTACACTACTATGTGTCTCGCAAAATCTTGGAAAGTGTTTAACGTGACTACACTAGTCTTCATTTTCTTAATCACCCAACATACAGTATTTTATACACTTGTTTGATGTAATGTTTTATTGTTTGATGATGGGAAAGTGGGAACACTGGTCCTTTGACTATGCTTTCCCCCACCTCACCTTAGAAGTACACAAGGCCAAGATAAAAAAGGCTAAATTTCTTTGAAATTGCCTAATGTAGAATAGTGTACATTTTACAAATTCCAAGAAAACCTCTCATGACACTAATGAAGGTTCTTTTGTTATACTGGCCAAACACACCATCTCATACACTCACCTCATAAATTTTGTATCTTTTAAGAAAGGTCAGAGATGGAATCATTAGCAGCACTTCTTCCTCTCGCCAGGTGTAAGATTTGAGTGTATGAGATGGTGTATGCGATGGAATTCAAGAAGTTTACACTAGTGTACATCTTGAAATTTCCACAAAAATCACTTAAAAGAGTACATCAGTTCCTTTTTTAGAAACCCCTCCTTTTACATTATTTCATACACTCACTTCATACAGTTTCCTATTTGTTAGTGGGTGGAGACACAAATGCTTCTACTTCTGCACAACCATCTCCCCCAAATGAAGTGTGTGGGGAAAGTGTATGAGGGTGTGTATGTGGTGGAAGTTGAAAGATGTACACTAGTGCACATCTTGCAACTTCCTTCATTCTTGTGAATGATGTTTGAAGGCAGGGTTTCTATCTTCGCGAGTATCTAGTTCATAAGTGGTTTAAATGGAAGATGAGAGAATCCCCATAAGGTTGCAAGGAACTAGTTGAAACTTGCTATAACAGAACGATTGAGGAACTCTAGCAAGCAAAAAAAGAGCAAAGTACACAACCTCGGGTGTGAATCAACAATGTGTTTGGTGGTGATATGACTATTCTGATTTTTGGTTTACGAGAAGGTTGAGCACGTGATTCAAAAATCGCCTATACATAAGAAAAAAAACCAGACGGGTGCCCCTATCAAGGGGCTTAGGAAGAGCACACGCAAGGAAAAAAAAGGGGAAAAATCAAAATCTGGGTGAAATTAGGGGAAAGTTTGTTACTCATTAAAGAACACCTCGGTGTAGAAAACCTGATTAACCTGATGGAGGGACAAGGATTTGTGGATAGGAATTGGTATGCTACATTATTACAAAGATGATTAGGCAAAATAGTTCATTTCCTATTTCACCAAGTGTCTCAATCATGTTCAACAGGATATGATCAAATCAAATCATTGCAAGTTTAATGGAGTGAAAACGTACAATTCAAGAATATTTCATGAATTTTTGTATGATTTAGACTTAGCATTTTGGCTCAAAATGAGTTTTCATTAAGAAATTGATTGATCATAATTGCACACCACCCACACTACCCAACGCGACAAACCCATAGCCCCTCCCATACCTTCCACATCACCCACACCACCCATCCCACACACCCCAACAGCCCCTCCCATACCTCCCACATCACCCTAACAACCCACATCATAAACCCCACGCCACCCACCCACCAAAGAAGCCCCTTTCAATTCATGCACACCACCCACACCATCAACTCCAACCACACCACCCAAACCACCCACCTCAGAAGCCCCTCCCATACTTCCCATAGCACCCAACCCACCCACCCCATCCACACCACCTACCCCACCCTCCTCGACACCCCCTCCATACCCACCCACATCTCGCTAGCCACCCACACCTCTCACACCACCCGCACCACCACCTTATACCTCGGCAACCCCATCTAGTCCACAAAGATAACCAATCGCACCCATCCCACCCACACCAATACACTCTCTTGTCGCATAGGCTACTAGTGCGTGCATAAGCCCAGCGACATTTCCATATCAAGGTGAAGATAAGAAAATTTCCATTCCCAACCGTGTGGCTCAAGTGATGACAGCTCATCAAGGTAACCTTAAGCATGGGCCTCTACAAAACGCCCCCTNCTTTCAGTACAAGTTATGTCCCATTCTTTTTGTCATTCGCCAGTAGCTTGTCCCATGGTATCCCCCTCACCTTTATCTTTGTGAGCTTAATACGTTGCTGCCAACCAAAGGACTTGAAGCCAAATCTTCTGAAATTATTCAAGCAATTTGGGGTCTGAATCCCCCTTAAACAAGGAACACGTGCTTGTGAATGCTCTAAAACTCCAACCCAATTCCTTTAGTAGAACTAGAACGCCCTAATTCTAGCCTACAGTGCTCAAGTTCTATATCTCTTAAGACAATGAAACCCATTCTAGAATTGAAGCATTTAATTATTTATTTGCTCCGACGTGTGCACAATCTTGGGCAGTGAAAATACTGTCCTTCTTCACTTGAACCGCACATTAAATCCCTAATAAAGGCTGCCCAAAGTTTCCTTGGTCCATCTCAACATTCCCTAGTCTTCTTAGGCAATCCCACGAGCATGTCAAAAGGCACATCTTTGTTAACTCTCACTAACCATGCCCTCCCTTGCGTGATTTTGCCAACAGACCAACCATCATCAATTAGAGATAACGTTTATACTTTTTCATTTTTTGCCTTGACAAAAAGACATTATCAACGCTTCTTGTTCTTTTCGAACTGAGGATATGGTGAAAGGGGATTAAAAGAGAAAAGCAAGCTTTCTTACATACACCCTTGTAGAATTTTTAGCTTCACCCAAGGCACAAGGTGATGAAGCTATTACATATGAAATCTGAAATTGGCAATGGCCAGGTGAAGCAGCCACTTCTGTCCAGGACATTACAGCAATGCTAGAATGAGAATGAAACGTTATGGCTTAGAAACAAGGAGCAACTGCATTAGAGCAAAAATCCCCAAACAGTCCAACAACTCTCTAAACATGGTTGAATCGTGCATTCATGTTCCCATTCAAGCCAAGCAAGAATCAACAAGGTGCCTTTTATGGCATGGGTAAGGATGAATTGCCCCATAACGTGAAAAATGGCATAAACAAGTGCATGCACCTGCGCATGATGACTTTAGTGATGAACAACAAGTACTCAATATCTTGGTTGGTTGGAAAGGCACAAAACATATGTCTCATGTGACATAGAGCAAGGCATTAATGATTTGAAACGTACGTTTTGAAATTTGAGACTTTAAACACATAAAAACTTGTTCTCACATTCCAACATAAACATCTCAACAATGCAAGTAAACTTAAATCCTATAGTTTAATCATTTTGGACAAACCATCAATACCAATGACTACCACACGCACTCCAACGTTTTTTGGTGCGGAAGAATCAAAATTTAATTGAACATTCCTCGCCCTCCAAAGGATAATATAAAAAAGATACAACATAGCAAAAGAGCCGAGTGGCCATGGCCTTGGTAGGATGGTGGAATCAGTGCCATGTGACAAGTCCAGACCACCTCCCCACAGGCAATATTTGTGGATCACTCTACACTACAAATAGATCCCGGTACTATAGAGCATGTGCGCAAACGGAGTCATTGTAAACGCCAGCCACCTTTCCATCGACTTATTCACACCCCTCACCTTGTCCGATTGGGTGTCCACAATGGTGTTAACAACCACCCATGTTGTGCCCTTTGCCGAGTCAAAGTCAATAACATCCGACCAAGGCCTCGTCGGTAGCATATTCTCCAACTCCACCATCTCCACCATGCCCAAAAAATGCATGGAACAAATT
>SZWC01020556.1:31199-42857 GCA_023375785.1 Penium margaritaceum
CATATGTATATGTATATGTATATGTATATGTATATGTGTATGTGTATGTGTATGTGTATGCGTATGTATATGTATATGTATATGTATATGTATATGCATATGCATATGCATATGTATATGTATATGTTCTTGCAATAAAGTAAATTGCATGGCACGTTCATGGATAAAACCACCATGCACATTGGTAGTCCCCATTCTTTAAAAGGAGAAGCAAATGTTTTGGTTTCTTTGTGCATCTGTGCTTGCCATGATTGTTAGTTTGTAGCAAATAGCTTAATCTTTCCTATTTCATGCATGCCATGTCTGGAAGTCTTGTTAGCAATGTTTCCGTGTACAACACAAAACTATCATTTCTGTCATGTTTCTTCCACTATACCCTCTTCTTTGTCTAACAAAATGTTTCAGATGTATCTTTTTGTTTTTCATATCACGTTGTTATTTTTTCAAAGCCGTTGTGATTTTATATCAAATGATGGGAGTGTTACCATAGGATAGTAATTAGCATGGAAGTTTGAGAGAAGGCGTCCTTCAAATCTCGTTCTGATCGAATTGGTGCAAGTTGAAGGGACTATGGGAAGTGGTTTTCAATATCCAATAACCAAACCTTCGCCTTTCATTTAGGGGGGAAATGTAGAGAAGTTGTACCCTGTCGTGTAATAGATATCCTAGTCGTTTCTTCAGTAATGAATCACAGAAACGTAATGTTAAGTATCCTAGGGTGAAATTCAGGACATGATAGACCGCCTCACACCTAAAGCCCATGGATGCACATGGGAGAGTTCCGGCAGGTTACTTTGAGGCCCTGATATGTATGAATCAATGGAGATTCAGAAGGCTTTCTTAAGGCCCTTCAAATCCAAGTTATGTAGTTTCTCCATCAATATTTCTTGTTTCTTTTACTATGTGGACATGGATAGCAACAATTCGTTAGAAAACTGTCGTTGGGTAATGAAAAACATACCTTGTTAATTACAGTCAAAACTACAATGCAAGAGAGACATGGCTAGAAATGGTTGCAAAACATTTGATTCTTCATAAACTTGAAAAAAAACTTGCAATGTGAAAAGCAGATAGACAAAATGATTCAAGAAGATAGACAAAACGCAATTTTTACCTCATCCATGAATGTGTAAAAAATGTACATATCGTGACAAGGTAAAGGAGAATATTGCATGTTTACCTCATTCAAAAATGTGTAACACAAACTGAAGACAAGAGACGAAATGGAATGTTTTGTAATTCAAAACAAAATGCAGTTTTTACCTTCCACCCCGGAATGGTACAAACAACTTCCCCTCATCAGTTGCCATGAGGGGCAAGGGCGGACATTCAACACTCCCTGAACTCAAAGGCAATCTCAACAAAGTGGTTCTAAACATGAATTACTTGGGTCCCAAAAAGAAATGGCACACCCTTTGGGCCTTTCTAAGTTACCATAAGCTCGACATTCTTACACTACAAGATAATTGCCTCTCTTCCAGCATTCTTAATCATTCCCTCATGCTCAAACATAGGCAGAGATCCTACCCGCGCACACAAACAATGACTTGACCAACATCATAATCTTCAAAAATGACAATCATGTCAAGAAGCTCGCACCCATGAATCACATTGTCTTCTCCACGTCTCATTGACTACCCTAAATTTTGCCTTTAATCTCATCTGCTCATTTATTTTGGCCCAACCACATGCACATATCTACTTTCTCCATTATTTCAACTCTTTCCTTGGCCAGAATTGTGACCTCAATCTGCTCTTAACAAGGGACTTTGACCTTGTTCAGAACCCTCTTGATTGCACAATAAGAAAAGTTGACTCTCTTAAGGCACACCACTTCTAACACATCTCCAACAAACACATGCTAGAAGACATCGTTCAGAAGCATAACCAAGGAATTGCCTCCAACACCTTCCTATCAACAAAATGAGGCGGATCAAGGATCAACTACTCTACCACTCACCAAAACTCAACATTCACATCTCCTCAATCTCTCACCACGTTCTTTTCCCAGGGATATGTAATCACCAATAATGTGAACTCCTCCTCAACTACCTAATCATGCCACACAAAGGACCAAGCTATAGGCACTTAAACACCACCCTCCTCGGACTTGTTTGAGATGAAAAAAAATGTAGAAAAGGTCCTTATCAAATCGGAGGGTTGTCCGCTGGCCCCATACTATTTCATTTATGGCCAGACATCCATAGTGAACATTATCAGACATGAACTCCTTGGGGTACATATGACTGAGCACCTTGTTAAAACTTTCGCTGGATATGCAAACGACACTACCATCTTTCTAAACCATGCAAGACAAGCCAATATGGCCATGTCCCTCCTCTAATAGTGTGTAACAGTCAGACGACTACAGGTGAACAAGCACAAGTCTTTCTTTACTTCTTTCTCATTCTTAGGTGAGATAGAGGCCCACCATGCCCTTCCTTCATTGGGACCAAACAAAACAAAGCACGTCTTTAAAATCTGCTTCTAACCGTCACATAACCTGCGAGATACCAGGAATCCTCTTATGACCTCCCTACAAAAAGGGATTTAACAATGGAATATCCAACAATCAAAACCGAGGTGTCTTTGTCCAACGCATATCTTCAACCAAAATACCTATATCGCACAGACGTTTTCCCTCGTCCAACACAATACAAGAGACTGCTCCCTCACATATGTTCTTTGTTTCTCTCTTCTCACCACTCACACAAACGTAATGCTACCACCTTCCTTAAGCTCATCCCCTTGGCATCCGCTATAGGTGACGTTCATGATGGAGGCCACGGCTTGACTCACCCATTTCAAAAACTTAATACGCTGCACGCTAAGTGGGTGTACTGCCTACAAACCCCACCCCTCTAGTTATGAAAAATACTCTCTGTCATATCGCTAGACTTCACCTACAAGGGTCACTTTTTCACTCTCTCCCATGCCCCTAAGGCCATCTCTCTTCAAGTATCCGATCAATGGAAAGAGTACATCCAAGCCTTTTTTAGAACAAGCCAGGAATTCTTCCCCCCTGCTTTGTTACGAAGATTCATTATTTGAACTAATTGCATTCAACAGATCGTTGTGCGGACCATCAAACACCGCTTTTGGAATTAACCCAACTAAAGCTTTCCTCCTACAACTCCAACTTAGGATCCACTGTATCCGTAGCTCACACCTTCTTTTACATATCGCAAATGAACTAACATGGAATTGGCTAATACTTGATTTTCTCCCTCCCAGATTCAACTTCTGAACAAATGTTTCCATCAATTTCATAAGAGTGGCGATCATCCCTATCCTCTCCCCCATCGGCCACCCAGCTGAGCACCATCTTAGACGTCCTCATACAAAGAGGCACTTTCTTAACACTCCCATTCGAGATTTTTCCTCCCATTGAGGGTCACCCCACCTACTTTGTATGCAAGGCCTTCTCCATCAACCCCGACACCAACCTCCTCACCCCCCATGCCCGGCTACTACGTGTCCAATTCCCCTTTTTTGCATCGATACCGGAAATCATACAAGATAGCATGTACCTCTCCCATTTTGAGTCACCGTCAATCCCCTTCCACTGCTTTCCTTTTTTTAAGGACACCACTCTTCCTACCAACATACTTTTTGCCTCCCTTTCCCCACCACGAAAAATCACCTTTCCCCTCACAAAGTGGTTCCACTTAACACCAGGTTCCTTGAATTGGAAAAAAATCCTCCTTATCCTACACAACATGATTCTCCCCCCCAAACCTTGAGACGTTCTCAATGACATCCTTCTCCACTCTAGTCAAGTAAGAAGACGATACCATTTCCTACAAGACTTGGGTAAGTGGATTTGCTACAACCAAGAGGAAACCATAATACACTGCTTTTTTCCGTGTCTTAGCATACTCAATGGCACAAAAATCTTATCCTATGCAATTCTACAAGATACCTCTGTCATTTTCTATGTCCCTCGCAATAGGATGCATCGTCCCTTATGGGCCATCATAATAGGAACCTTTCTCCACCAGTTTTGGCTTCATCACTCTAAATCAGTCTCCCATCTGCACGTTCCTCTTAAACCATTCCTCCACACCCTAATCAAGATTTTTCCATCGCAAACCATGATTTACGCCATGTCACAACCATCAGAACGTTGACTGTCTCTATTTTTCTCGTTGACCAAACTTTGTCTTGTGAGGTGGGACCTAAACATTAAGTCTTTCTCTTACTCCCAACGATTAAGTAAAATTCTCCAGAGATGCTGAATATTGAAGGCGGCATCTCTGTGTGGTGTCTTCACACTCGATTCTCCTTCGTTGCTGAGTGTGTGATGACGCTTTCACTAGGGGTGGTTTTAGTGGGCGCGACTGACACAAAACCACTTGGGGTACCTCCATTCGCATGGTTTCCCCACATGGGACAACAGCGGCCGCACGTGGGTACGCACGAGTGAACTCGTGTGGTTCATCTTACGCATATGACGTCAGCAAAAAAGAGGCATCCACGTACTTTCCGTCTGATGTATTTTTACGCATTTGTTTTGGGCGCAAATTTGGACCGGATGTGAATATGGACCGTAGATGATGGATGAGCAGTTTACGTTCGAAACGTTTTGGACACTTTCTATTTCCAAATGAAAGAGGGTTCGAGCTTCTTTGGAGCCTACCATCATTTGCTCACAAGTCACGTACTTGGTGACGAAACCACTTTTGAAACAAAAAAACCTGTTCCTCCTATTGAGCGAAAGGAAGTTCCCAGACAAGCAACGCTTTGCTTTCCACGACCTCGCTGGGTCGTTGACGAACGCCAAGCCTGGCCTCCTCTCTGTCAGTGCACTGACTAGGGTTTGTGCACGCCAACTCCCAGCCTTCCTCCACCTAGAACCATGGACGACCAACTGGAGTCAACAGCTACCCTACTTGCCATTTTGCTGTGCATCCTTGCTGCACATCCCTTAATAAAAAAATCTTACCTCTCTCACGCGTTATCAGGCCACCACTTCACGTCTGAGTTGCTGAACTATGGCTCCAATGCCTCGCACGTGTATGACATTCTCCGTGTTGACCAATGGCGGTTTGACCTACTGATCCGAATGCTTCGTGAGTTAGGGCTAGAGCCAACTCGGTGGGTGTCACTTGAGGAATGCGTCACCATTATCCTGACGACAGTCACATTGGGAAAAGGACAGTGTTGTCGTGTTGAGACCTTCCCACATTCTGCAAAAACCATCACCCGTCATTTCCGTCATGTTTTGCACCGCGTTCTGTTGCTCGGTCCGACTCTCATTACCCCACCCCCCGTGGAATTCGTTCCACCTAAGGTGTTCATGTCCAAAAGGTTCTTCCCTTGGTTTCAGGATTGCGTCGGTGCACTTGACGATACCCACATACCCGCTTGGGCACCTCTAGTGCAACAAGGGTCATACTTTAACAAGAAAAGCCAGAAGACGCAGAATATGCTACTTGCGGTCGCCTTCGACGAAACCATCAGCTAGGTGCATGCTGGTTGGGAGGGGAGCGCACACGATAGTTGTGTGCTACGTGATGCCATGAACAACTGCGTCAACATTCTTGAGGAGCGATACTACCTTGCCGATGTGGGATACGCACTCACGAGGAGGGTCCTTACTCTGTTCCATGGAGTGCGGTAGCACTTGCAGAATGAGGATGAGGATGGAGGACCGTTTGAGCCACAGACACCACAGGAGTTGTTCAACCTCTGTCATTCGTCGTTGCGAATGACGGTCGAGCACGTCATCTGAAAAATCAAGCACAAGTTCCAAATTTTGCATGACATGGAAGGTTATTCCCTTCGTGTGTAGCGAGATGTCGTTGTTGCATGCTGCATCTTGCACAATGTATTCATAAAGTGTGTAGGAGCAGGGGATCACTACTATGCTGACTTTAGACTTGACATCCAGGAGGCCACACGCTGGCAGCAGGACAACAACAAAATCCCACCAGGCCTAATGGATGCACAAGATGCAAGGCAGTCGCGTTTAGGTATAGCAAGGCAGATGCACTTAAAGTATGCCACTATTCGTGCACAACGTGGCTAGTTGTGTTGTTTATGTCTCCACAGTTTTCAAACACTGTTTAGTTCTGACCATGAGTATGTTCTTATTCATGTTTCCTTGAAAACCTTTCAGACATTAACTTCCTCTTTGCATGTGACATGAGTATATGCATGCCTGTTCAATGAATACATTCTGACAAATGTTGCAAATGTACATGTGTTCACCTACACATCTGTTCTCTATTGCATCTGTTGCTCTAGGATTGGGTGGAATTGAACCCAAGCACAATGTCCGATACCTCTCACGTGTTGAACAAAATTGATGTTAGACGACAATCATAGGCCCATAAATGTTTCAGGATAGCGCATGCAATGGACAGGTCCAAGGTCAAACACAAGTCAAATTGCTTGAATTACATAACATGCATTTGAAATCATTTCAGCCACTAGGCACCGTGAGCTTAGGCTGACATCTAGTCTTGCTTTTGGCGGCATATCCCTTATCATATGCCATCTTCCTGACTGCAGCCTCCTGAGCAGACTTGCACCTAGAACAGTCAATGAGGCCTCTAAGTGTGGCCAATCCGATGCCCACTAAGACTCCCACAAAGAAGAGTTAAAAACAGAGGGCGCTGTCAGCACTCGCACACGCCGCCATTGTAGGTCATGCGCACCACAGTCCTGAGTACACACACAGACACTTTGACCGTCAACATGGGTTCACATAAATTAAATTTTGCACGCTTCGTCCGACATACATGATAATGAGGGAGTTCAATAACACAGTGTACCAAATCTTGTTACATGCACATTGGCATAAAGAAACACGCAGTTAGAGGGGTATGGCTAAGTGTGGGAAATGTGGTAGAGTGGTGTGTACTTACCAGGCATCTAAGAAGACTTGCCCCAAAGCTTTTGGACCTCCATGTTTACCTCCACAAAAGTCTGTACTCTCTGAGGGTGTTCTGCCAGAAACACCAGCAACTCAGCCTTATGCCGAGTTGTCACGTCCATCTCCTTGTTGACCACACAATTGGCTTGCTTTAGCCACGGGCCACAGTCTGCACCCGCCATGCGGTTAAGGCACTGTGTCAACTACAATGCTTCTTCTACGACGTTGCGACCTGTAGATAGGCCTCACCGTCCCGGTCGAGTTGGTGACCCAAGTCCGTCACACAAGATGCGGGCTACCGCTTCCAAACCACTCATCCCCTCCCCCACCCCTACATTGTTGTTTGCTGCCACACGCTCATCAGCACTTGCAGGGCGAGAGCCACCGCCTGGACCACTCGCTCCCCTCCCACGCTCTCCCATTACCGGTGAGCCCCCCCCCCCCCACAGCCTGACTACGATCATGCACTCGGGCACCCACACCCTCATTCACCGCTTCACCACGAGCCGGAGTGCGTGCGGGCCCTCTCCACCCATGTGCAAGCATTGCACATGCAAACTGAAAGGCCGCACTTGATCCCGCACCCACTCCTGCAACTGCTCCCGCTCCCGCTCCCGCACCCGCCTATGCACCAGCTCCCACTCCCACACCGACCTCTATGGCTGTAAGGGTCACGTGTGGGAGCACCCCCTCTCCATCAGCCGCACATAGCTGGACCGATGGGCATTGGGGATCCAAGATGACCATCTTGATGAGGTTTTCGTCTAGGTTGTCGGTGTACCGTCAATGCCAACGCACGTCATTGACATCAACATGTACACCCTCAACGTCCCCTTCCTCATCCACCTCCACGCCACTGTTAAAGTCCACCAATGGTTGGGTTGCATTTGTCCCCTCGGCCCACATTGCGACATCATCAAAACCATTAGCATCAACCTCGTTCGCCGCATCATTGTCCCACGGCAACGCAAAAAAATCAACTTCATGTCCTGACCCATAATCACTCGCCTCCCTTGCCACCACGGGCGCATTGGCGGCCAATTCGCTTTGCGCCGAATCTTGTAGCATTCTTCAAGCCACACAAAATGGGCATCCAACCACCACACAAGCCCGTCCTGTCCCAAGTCCTTGATGTCATTTCACACTTCCTGGTCCAGCATCGGCCCTCCATTCCGCCACCCAATGCCGCTCACCTTTGCAAGCTGGCACAAGGATTTGTATCTAGTCTTCAACGTGCGCAAACGTGTGTTACACTGCGTCTGCGTTTAGAAGAAGGGCGGCAGGTTTAGCTTCGTGCGCTTCTCGTTTAGCAGAGAATGGAATCGCTCACCCCCCGATTAGTACTTCTTTTATCGCACGTGTGACGGGACTTCTAGAACGCACTCGAGGAGCAGGTCGTTCTGGCAAGGGTCATTCTAGCAACGCCCACTCGCGCTGTACGGCTGCTTCCCGGAATTGGACCGACGCCCCTGTACCTGACAACGTGACGCTACCAGCTGTGCACGCTGAGCCGCTGCCAGGTAGGAGCGACCCTTGCGACGAAATTGGGGCAGAGAGGTCGTGGACAGTGTGCCTTGCAACGCTGCATGCGACAGCACTTCATCACTAAGGGCGGGTAGTGGGGCGCTAGCCACCGCGGGTTGAGAGGAGCGTGGGGCGTTGAACGACATAGTGCGAGGATAGCCAGCGGACCAAGACGCCATTGCGAGCTAGGGTTTCGACGGAGTGACTGCGATAGGGTCAAAAGGGCGTGTCACGTGATGGGGGCATGACGGCATCGGGCAGCCTTTGTATGCAATAGTTGCATGCTAAGCAAAGGGCAGCCGTAACTCTGTTGTGGGCATCCAATGAGCGAGTTCGTCGATGATGGTTTTAGGTATTTTCAACGTACTTCTCTTGTCGCTGCGCCCATCACGGTCATGAGATGAACGCTGCAATGAAAGCCCCCATTGGACGGTACAGATGTTCTGTTGTAGGCAAGGGGATGTTGGAGGGTGAAACTTGCGTGGATTATGCGCAGACGGCTTAAAATCTGTACTAAGAATAGCTTTAAGGCACGTGGAGGCACTTGGTGCCCCCTAAAACCCTATTTCACATGCGTTATTACGCGCAGGGGGGTGCGAAAAATGCAAGAAATGCGTGGGATGAACCACGCATGTTCACTCGTGCGTACCCACGCGCGGCCAGTATGTCTGTAAAGTTCCGCCAAAAGATGCAAGGGTAGGTTTCCACTTCTAGCGCAAAATCCAAAAAAAAAAATTGGCTGGAGAAGGTAGAAAAAATGTGTGAAAGACTGACAATGCAAAATCTGAAATGTGAAAAGCAATCTAAACGGTCACTATCTTTTGAGCCCTGATAAATCTGTCCTTATGAAGTTTGAGATGTTAAAATAATGTGCGCGAACTAGATAACGGTTGAGATCGACAACTGGATTTATGCGACAATCGATAACGCGTCATCTGTTTTCACCTCATCCTGAGTGCTTTAATTGCAACGATGAGCAAACCACACGATGAGTGATTGAAGATGCTAGGTGCTTGAAGTGCACCCCTTCCCAGCAGTGCCGAAGGGCAATTTCTGGCTGCATCTGCATAAGATTTTGTAATATCTAGGGCGTGTCTAGGGACGCTTAAATAATAGACCGAATAAGGCGAAAAACGGAAAACAAATCGGACACTCTTCCCGTGTGGACTAACAGTGTTCTTGCCATCTAGTATGAGACCTGAAGTATCGGACGCATGGAGTTTTTGTGCGTGGCGGGGTACCGGTTTCAGCTGCTTTACCCAGTACGACTGGATAAGACAACGGCATGGATTGAGCGTTGTGTTTGTAGAGCTTTTTCGTTCTACATTTCAACACCGACCAGGAAAGAGAACGGCAGGGATGTTACCTCTGCAGCCCAATTTGTTTGTCCCAACTTTTGTCCGGCGTTCAATCTACGCCAATCGCTTATTCAGTCTGCGAATGAAACCTAAAGCAAAACTACTGAAATTGAATTCTGCGACTGAATAAGCGGAATTGAACAAGTTGAATCCTACACTGTCCATCGCGCTTCTCAGTTGGAGGTATACCACCAAGAAACATTCGATCGATGTCCGAAATAATTGTGTTTTTCCTTATCCGGTTTCCGTATTGGGGCGTTCCCAGACAAGCCCCTACTGGGTCGCACTCGCTAACCAACACCAGTAGACGTCTGGTTGGCTGACCGGGCCCATCCCCATTTGTGATCGTTAATGGGTTTGCGAGAGGTTTCGGGCATTTTCAAGTATTCGAATTCTTTTTTGAAATATCATCTTTATTCTTCTTTATCTAGTTACCCGTCTGAGTTAGCTGGTCACCCACACGGTTAACCCTCTCGTCTTAGAGCCGTGGGACCATCAAACCGCGTCATCTGGGAAGGGGTGGAAAACGTTTCGCACACCTTTTTCACTCACTTTCTGCATAGACACTTAATGTCCACCCGAAGGGGTCGATTTGAATCTCTGAAAAGCTGTCCAATTGTCCGGTTCTATCTCCGATGGGCCTGTCCACATAATGCATGAGATTGGGGTTGAAAGTGTACGAAGCCAAGGACGATTTCAATCGACGATGGGATGAAGGCGACGGCTGCGATCGATCCGCGAGTCGTTCGGGTTGCGACAAGGATATCTTCTTGTCCGCAATGCCCATGTCCTCCCTTATGCCGTGCGAGACGGTAAAGGTCGCGGACGTGCGTGGGTGAACAGAAGGTGAAATAGGCTTCACCCTTTCCCAGCCGTGGCCTACGTATCGAGCTCGCCTACTTAAGGAAATCGGCCGCTATCGAGTTAGCTCCCGCTTGGGTTTCGACTCCAGCCATTGTCGCTCGGAGATCCATGATGGAAAACTGCAGGTCATCTCCCTTTCATCATGGAGAAGAAAAGAACGAAGCGAAGGGTTGGCTGGAGAGAAATGCCCAGAATACACCTTGCTCGATGCAGGTGGAGATTTTCGCGGTTTCAATTTGGAGAAACAAAACGCAATGCAAAAGCAAAACGCACTATCTCGAAAAACAGAACGACACAAAAGTCTAAAAGCATTACTGGAGCGTAACCAGACACGGCAGGGAACAGCTGCTGAAACGTAACGGCACAGCTGTTAATCCGTCATTCTGGCTGACGCGGTCAAGAGCTGTAGCGTGGATCCCAAGGTCGAGCCCGCCGATTTTTGCAGGCGCCAGCCTGTTGCACCGTTACGTAACGCTTTGGGTCGCGGCTGGTTAACGCTTGGGATTGGACTAACCGAAGGAGGTGTGGATCGGACTCAATTGGGAGGCTGGCTTCGGCTTCGCTTCGTTGTCAAAATTTGTTGCAATAAACAATCGTTATTGTGGATCGTTCACTTTTCTGACAGGTCCAGCAATGACCAAGCGAATATTCTGTGCGATGTAAAAATCTTACGGCCAGACTGCAAATCTACCGGCTTTTTCTTAAACAGGCTTTTTGGGTTCCCGCAACCCATTAATCGCAACCCTACCGGGCATCCAGGCGTCCCACAGAGACATCCCGCAGCTGGCCGGGCGGGTGGGGGAGGACATTCCCTCCCCCTCGGCCCCCCTCCAGCGGGACTGTCCCGGAGTCCCTTACGTGGGATGCACGGCAAGGGAGACCTGCCGCCCGTCCCCCTCCATGGCTGACGACCGGCGGGTCGGGAAGGAACGCGTTGAGGAAGAGGAAACCTCCGACGCGGAATTTCCGTGTGAGAGCGGAGATGAACTCAGCATGGGGTTTTCAAAGGGTTTCCCAGGGGGGGGGGGGGGG
>SZWC01020558.1:11719-28856 GCA_023375785.1 Penium margaritaceum
CCACCAGCCCACCCTCCTGCCCGCGGATCGAGGCCTTCGCGATTGAGGGCTGCCATGGAGTGGGTGGCAAGAGGCCTGGGGGGGCCGAGGGAGGTGGGGATATTCGAGCGCCGGTGATTCCGGCCAATGGGCTTCGGCCGGAATCACCGGCGCTCGCCGGCGCTTAAAAAATGGGGAGTTGTTCCCCAGCTGTTGTTTTTTCAGTTTGTTTGACATTTTGTACGGCAAACATGTTTGCCGTACAAACCATACACAAACCCACCCCCTATATACACACAAGGTTTTAGGGTTTTTTTTTTTGTTTTTGCGTGGGCACCTGTTGGGCCCCGCGTTAGCGGGGCACAGCAGGTTCCCTTTTAACTCATGGGGAGTCTATGACCTGTTGGCGTTGTGAGTGCCCTCACTCGAACGACAGCCGCAGTTATAGACGCAGCTGCAGCAGCCGCCGCTACTTTTGCCGCTGCCGCTAGAGCCTCTCGTGCGCTTGCCTCGACCTGAGCAGGACGTGCAACAGAGGCGTACACAGAAGCTGCGGTTGTCGTCGGTCCCATTGCTCCAGCAGCCGCTGACATAGGGACCCAAATTTCTGCCGCAGCGTTTGTCATTGCATCTGCAACAGCTTCATCTGCATCTGCAATAGCGACGGCTGCAGCTTCCATCCGCACCTCGATGGCCGCCGCTGTCACTGCAGCAGCATCTACTCCATCTGCCGCCTCCAGCTTGGTCACTGCGTCGGTCGCAATTGCTGCAGTCATCACCACCCTCAGTGCCGCCTTTGTCGCTGGAGCACTTGCTCTGGTGGTGCCAGTCGCCTCCACTGTTGCCATTCTCTCCGCTGCCTCCGCTGCTGCGGTTCCACTGCTCTTAGCCTTCCTACGCAGTCCGTCCCCTGTCACTGCATCACTCTCTATCCTGCATGCTTTTGCCCCCCGCTGCCTTCTCTTGTCTTCTCGGCGGTGGCTTGTTCTGTCTGACTCGGGGTGGGCTGTCCTACAGTGTTCAGCTAATTTGCCTCAGGCACCCCCACTTTTCCCACGCCCACTGGGGCTGGGGAAACTCTGCACAAATCTGTCGGGCAGAGCCCTCACGTCGTCACCATGCCTGGTGACGACGAGTCAGTCATCGCTACCCTTCAGCGTCAGCTGACTCTTGCCCGCGAGGCTCAGCAGGAGGCTGAAGATCACCTTAAGTTAGCAGAGGACAATCGTGCCGCCTTTGTTGATGAAGTCGCAACTATCGTCTTGCGTCGCCTCCTTGCCGTGTCTGTAGTCCTGCCCGCTGCTAGCACCGCCTCTAGCACTTCTGCCTCCAGCACTTCTGTCGCTGCTCAGACCAGTCATCCCACTGCAGCTACTCCTTCGCCTGCGCCTCGCGAGCATGACTTCTTCTCGCAGCCGCCCTCCCTCTCCTCTGGACTTGCCTTCACCTCCTGGGAAGTGCGCTTTAGCGCGTGGGCTCAAGGGGAGCAGCTGTGGGAGTATTACTCCCCAGCAGTTGATCCCTTCATTCCCCTTGCAACTGAGTCTGCCCGTGCTGTGCGTGCCCTCATCGCTGTCGCCCCTGAGTCGCTGATTGATGATGTCGGCACGTTCAATGCTGACCCTGCTGTCCAGCGTCTGGCCGATCCTGTCTACGCATATGCCATGCTGCGTCGTCGCACCACTGTCACTGACCAAGTCGCTCAGAGCGTTCTCACAGTCCAGTTCAACACGCTTCTCATGCGTAGTGACGAGACCGCTGATGCATACTGGTCTCGTGGTCTCAAGCTCCTTCGTGAGCTTGGCAAAGCTGCGCCTGGCCAGCTCTCTGCCGTCCTCACAATGGTTAACGGCCTCATCCCGGAGTTGTCCGACCTCCTTCGCGATGTCAAAACTGACGAGCTACAGCAACTTGCCTCACAGCCTGTTCCCCCAGATTCGCCGCCCGGGGTAGGGGCCCTCTGGGATTTCACCTCCGAGCGCCTTGCTGCCTGGTGGACTAGCCTTCAAAACAAGCGTCTCCACCGTTCCGCTGTCACAGGTGTTGTTGCATTTGCCACCGCTGCTGCACCCTCTTCTTCCTCTGCTCCTTCCTCCTCTTCCTCGCCAACCCAGCCCCCTCCTGCTTCTGCCCTTGCCTCCCAGGGGCGTGGGAAGGGCAAGGGGAAGGGCAGAGGCAAGGGGAAGGACAAGGGTAGTACTCCTTCCTCCTGGACTCCTGGTGCCGTCGTGTGCTGGAACTGCGGCTCCTCCGAGCATTCCGCCCGCTTCTGTCCCGCCCCTCCGGACGATCTTCGTCTCGCTCGGGCCATGCGCGCCCACTGGGCTCGCACTTCTGGCTCCTCCTCCACGCCGTCACCCTCCGCCTCTCCAGCCTCTTGGCGTCCACCTTCCACCACCTCTGCCCACGCCCACTCCACCATTGGCATGCCGTCCTTTCTACCTCCTGGTCCCTACCCCTGGGGCTAGCCTCCTCCATCCGGTGCACCCACTTATGCAGGTCCTCCCTCCTCCTCCTACACACCGCCTCCGTGGTTCCCTTCTTCCTCGAGCGCGTCTACTCCGCCCCCGCCGGCGTCCGTGGACGGTGACCGTAGTGATCGGGAGCGCCAGCTGGAGCAGTCCCTTCTTCAGATTCTACGCCTTCGCGATCAGGGAGGTGAGGGTGTTGCATCGACGGCCAGAGGTCTTGCATGTCAGACAGACGTTGTCCTTCGTGGGGATCCCCCCGGTCACGTTTTGGGCTCGTTGCATGTGTCCGTCCCGTGGATTGAGCACTGGCAGTCTGTCGTCCTTCCTCGTTGTCTCTCCCTCTGTGAGTCACCTATCTCCTCCAGGTCCTCTATTGGCACTGTCTCCACCTCTGGTGTTCTGCCCTCTGTCCGTGTCTCCAGTGGTTTTTGGGTCCTCGATTCTGGGACCACGCACCACATGACGTCTGTTCGGTCCTCGTTCGTCTCGTTGGGCCCTGTCGGGTCTGTCCGTTTCGTCCGCACTGGGTCCGGTCAGTTGCTCCCCGTTGAGGGTGTTGGCGTCGTCCGTTTCGTCGGTCCCAGTGGTGCACTGTACTTGCTAGACGTTCTGTACGTGCCTTCGCTCGAGCTCAGCTTGCTGTCTGTGTCATCCCTCGACGACCAAGGCATGGATTTCACTGCCAGCCGTGGTCTTGGCACTGTTTCTCTGCGTCCCTCTGGCCGTCCTGTCTTGCGTGGCATTCAGTGCGGACGGCTTCACCGTGTTCCCTTGCATGCCTCTTCCTCTTCCACCATGCCGGGGTCTGCGCTTGCTCATGTTGCACCATCCCTCTCTCCTAACAATGTCCGTCTCTTACATCGCCACCTTGGTCATGTTCATTCTGATGCCATTCACAGTATGCTTCGCCTTCAGCCTGCTGTTGGCCTCTCCGCGTCTGACTTCCCTGCCCCTTGCCCTGCTGACTGTCTTGACTGTGCGCAAGGCAAGATGCATCGCTCCCCTTTCTCTCCGTCCGACTTTGAGTCTTCCCACCCGCTCGATCGTGTCCATGCGGATGTCATGGGACCTTTGCCCCATGACCTCCTGGGCGACGTCGGTCGGTACGTCTTATGTCTTACTGATGATTTCTCCCGGTTTCGCTGGGTGTTCACCCTGCGTCAGAAAAGCGACGTGAGCTCCGTCATTGAGTCCTGGCTGGTGCAGGCTGAGCGCGCGTGTCAGCGATCGTTGCAAATCTTTCGCAGCGACCGTGGTGGCGAGTTCCTTGGTCTGACCGACCGTCTCCTTGAGTCCCGCGGGGTTTGTCTGGAGACCTATGCTCCTTACACACCCCAGAAAAACGGAGTCTCCGAGCGTTGGAATCGTACATTGGCTGACGGCGTCCACACTCTCTTGTCTGAGTCCGGCCTACCCCTGCTATTTGCCTTTGAGGCAATGAGCTATATGACATGGGTCTGGAACCGCGTCCCCCACGGTCCCCTTCCCCGCACAGTCACCCCCTTTGAACGCTGGTCCGGCACTCGCGCTGACCTGCGCCTCGCTCGGGTCTGGGGCAGCATTGCTTCCGTTTGGCTCCCGGAGGACTTGCGTGACGGCAAATTGTCTCTTTGTGGCCACCTGTGCCCCTTTCTGCGTGTGTCTGCCCAGTCTAAGGCCTTGCGGTTCTGGGATCCCGTCCGTCAGCGCGTCATCGAATCCCGCGATGCCTTGTTCTTTGAGTCTGTCTTCCTTCATGACCTCAGTCGCTTGCCCCATGCCTCCTCTCTCCTGCCTCTCTCTCGGCTGGGGGGGGTAGTCAGTCCTGCCATCCCTTCAGTCCCTGCTGCACCACCACAGCTCTCACCCTCGTTGCAGTCTTTGTTGTTTGGTCCGGCACCCAGCTCGCCGCCCTCGTCGTCCAGTCATGCGCCCACTTCTTCCCCGTCCTCCAACAGCTCCTCTGCGACCCTGTTCTCTCCTGTCTTGGACGCTGTCCAGTCAGCTGTGGTCCCCTCACCTGTTCCTCCGTCCAGTCCGGTCACGCCTCCGGTGGCCGCCTCACCTGTCTCTTCCCTTCCTCATGCGGTTGGTCCATCTCCGCCACTGACCATCACTGGTCCTGCTCAGGTCTCTCCTTTTGTCCGAGGTGGGCGCCTTTGTGCACACCCTCAACGCTCTGGCCCTACGGTCTCAGCACGCCCCCCACAGTCTCCGACTGGGTGGTCGCATGTCCTCCCTATGGGGATGGATGCCCTAGGCTTGGCCACAGGGGTTGTCCACCCCAGCTCTGCCCTTGGCTATGCGCTCCTTGCCTCAGAGCATGCACACGCATTGGAGGTGGCTGTTTCGAGTAGAATTGCACAGTGTCACGCTGTGTCAGCCACCACAGCTCCACCACCTGAGCCAACCTAGGTGCGACAAGCACGTGCTTCCACTGATGCCCAAAAGTGGGAGGCGGCCATGCGTGATGAGCTGAACGCTCTGGATGATCACGCGGTCTATGAGTTAGTTGACTTGCCGCCTGGTCGCAAGGCCATTGACGCTCGTTGGGTCTTCCGACGGAAGTACAAACCCGATGGCGCTCTGGAAAAGTACAAGGTGAGGCTCACGATGAAAGGGTTCTCCCAGGTCCCAGGCATCGACTTCGATGAAATGTTTGCACCGGTCGGATGGTACACCACAACCAGAGCGCTGCTGAGTCTCGTGGCTCACCATGACTGGGAGCTTGAACAGATGGATGTGAACAATGCATTCCTGCACGGACAGCTGGATGAGGAGATGTACATGGTCCAGCCTCCAGGCTTCTCCGATGGCACAGATACAATCTGGCGACTGCGGAAGGCCCTCTACGGCCTGAAGCAGTCGCCTCGGTGCTGGAACCAGGAGATCACGCCCACCCTCGAGAGAGGAGGGTACCGACGCAGTACGGTGGACCCTTCGCTCTTTGTGACTCCACCATCTGTGCCGTTCGTGGCTGTCCTAGTCTACGTGGACGACCTGCTAATAGTTTTGCCTAGCCAGGATGCTGTCAGGTCAGTGAAGAGCCTCCTGCAGTCTACGTACAAGATGAAGGACCTCGGCCCTGCTCGTGTCTTCTTGGGCATGGAGCTTGAGCGTGACCGGTTGTGTCGCACCCTTCATGTGCACCAGGCTGCATATGTTCGTAGCCTGGGGGAGCGCTTTGCTTCCCTGCTTGAGTCCACCCCCACGGCGTCGATGCCTATGACACTAGCTAGACAGAGGTTGCTAAAGACATTGGACGTGTCTAAGCTGGGGGAGGCAGTCAACGTGACGGACTATCTCCGCGTCATGGGGTCACTCATGTACCTGGCGACAACGACCAGAGTGGATGTCGCCTTCTCTGTGAACTTCCTGGCCCAGTTCTCTCAGTGCCCTAGAGCACGGCACCTCAAGGCTGCACTGCGCATCGTCAGGTACGCTCTCTCCACTGCCCGGACCGGTCTGTGCTACCGGGCACAGCCGTCAGTTGTAGTCGATGGCTACACGGATAGTGACTGGGCCCATGACACGGATGCTCGCAGCCGTACATGCTACATCTTTCTGGTCGGAGGGACCGCTGTGTAGTGGAAAAGTGGCAAACAAGGTTGTGTGGCATGCAGTTCCAGTGAGGCTGAATATGTTGCTCTTGGCGCCGGCACGTGTGAGAGTGTGTGGCTATGTCGCTTGATGCAGCAACTGCGCGTCCCTATCCGGTGCATCACGTTGCGCTGTGACAACCAGAGTACCAAAGCAATTGCAGAACATGATGGCATGCATCACACACGCACGAAGCACGTCAATGTTGAGCATCATTTTGTGCGTGAGCACATTACTGCAGGTGATGTCCGGATCGTTTGGGTTGACACACGACAGCAGAGAGCGGACTTCTTGACGAAGGCACTCAGCAGCAATGTCTTCAAGGCAGCCGTGCATGCAGTGGGACTGTTGTGTCTTCGTGGCCACCCTGGATGAGTGGTTGTTGTGTGCATGTGTACAGTCGTTAGTCACATCTTGTGACACATGTGGTGCCCGTGAGCTTGTGCTTGCGTGCGTCGGCTATGGGTCATTGGGGAGTGTTGGTTTGTGAATCACAGACGTGTCGTGACCTCTGGCCTCGCTGTACATCCATCTCACTGATGCAGGTGACTGATGCTGGAGTGACACTGGCGTCGGCACCACAGCGTCCCTTGTGCACAAGAGACGGAGCCATGACAATTACCATGATGGCTCATGA
Source organism: Penium margaritaceum (assembly GCA_023375785.1). NCBI lineage: Eukaryota > Viridiplantae > Streptophyta > Zygnematophyceae > Desmidiales > Peniaceae > Penium > Penium margaritaceum. The sequence goes on from SZWC01020558.1 coordinate 18,386, forward strand.
CAGAAATACGTCATAGACACGTGTTTCTCGTTGCATTAACACTAGGTTTCCTAGTGCCACTGTTTTGGTAAGGGGGGGGTGGTGAGCACCCGAGTTCATGACACGTAGGTTGTCTTGGCGGAATGCTGTCTCCTGCAGGTTCACAGGATAAATCCGCCAGCAGGGTCGAGGTCGAGATCGAGGCTCCTCTGTGCCTCGTAGTGCGAGCGAGGAGGAGCTTGCCGCCCCCGCTCATCACTATCTCTCTCGCCCGCTAGCAAGGCTGTTACTTGTGACTTGTTCTTTGCAACTCTCACTCTTGCATGGAACTGCACACATGGTGCTCAACCTTTCTTGGTTCTCACCCCATTGCTCCATTCTCTCCTCACACCATAGCTTACCATTCACTGGTATCAGAGCAGTGTGAGGAGCGAACGCATCAGGCGCGACATCGCGCGCGAGGTCCTGTTGGCGCGTGACACTTCGCCATCGCCGCCACCGCTTCCGCCATCTCTGCCATTCTCCAGCAGTCCTACACGCTCTTGGGAAGGAGTAGTCTTCTCCACCCTAGCCCTTGGCCTCCATTCTCGGCGGTTGGCTGCAGCAACATGCAAAAAAAAAAAAAAACCGCGGATTATGGTTTCTTTCCCTTTCGCGGATCTCTCCTTCCCGCACTTGCAGCCATAACAACTGTGATCTACGCAGCTCCCACCTCTGGTTCATCTACTCGCCAGCAGTAGCTACGGTAGTCTCCTTTTGTAGCCCGCAACAGCACACACACCCGTCAGCCGTAGCAGCAGCATTATTGTTCGCAGCAGCAGTTTTGGCTGCAGCCTCAGCATCAACAGCAGTAGCATCCGGAGCAGCGGCAGCGGCATTGCTGTCAGCAGCAGCATTGCAGCCACATCAGGTGCAGCAGCAGCAGCATCGGGAGCAGCCGGAGCAGCATTGCTAGCAGCACTGCTGCAGCCCCGTCAGCCGCAGCAGCAGCATTATTGTCCGCAGCAGCAGTGTTGGAGGCTGCCTTAGCCGCACCAGCAGCAGCATCCGGAGCAGCGGCAGCAGCATTGCTGTCAGCAGCAGCATTGCAGCTGCATCAGGCGCAGCAGCAGCAACATCGCGAACAACAGCAGCAGCATTTTTAGCAGCAGTGCTGGCAGCCCCGTCAGCCGCAGCAGCAGCAGTAGTGTCCTCAGCAGCAGTAGTGTCCTCAGCAGCAGTGTTGGCGGCTGCCTCAGCCGCAGCAGTAGCAGCATTGCAGCTGCATCAGGTGCAGCAGCAGCAGCATCGGGAGTAGCAGCAGCAGTGTTGTTATCATCAACGCTTTGAGCCTCGTCAGCCGCGGCAACAACAGTATTGGCAGCCACATTAGCCGCAGCAGCAGCAACATCGGGAGCAGCAGTAGCAGCATTGTTCGAGGCTGCGCAGGTAACTCTGTCAGCTGCAGCAGCAATAGCATTGTCAGTAGTCGCAGCAGCAGCGTGTCGTTCTCCCAAGAGCGCTGGCAGCCACACCAGCCACATCGGCAGCAAGTGCACCGCTTCGGTGGTGCTGCCTCCACCACGCTGGCTCTCCGTGACGCTCACTGCGTGCTTCCTCCTGGTGGTTACTACGAAGGAGGGCCGCCACATCGTCACGCAAGGCGTTGCAGAGGCATGAGTAGCGACCGAGCGTCTACGTCTACGGCAGCGTCGTCTACTCGGACTGCTCGCCATAGACCGGTAAGCGTCTCCCCACCGGCAGCTTACCATTCACAGGACCCCCCATGCAAACTCCCCGCAAACCACTCCCAAAAATCACAAACCCCTCTAAATGATTTTGTGATTTTTGGGCCAAAACTGAGGGAATGGAGAGCCCCCTTCGACGACGTCTTGTGTGAGAGTGTGGGTCATAAGGGACACACCGCAACAGGAAACGTTGAGAATGGTGGAGAGACGACAAAGATATCATTGAAAGAATGAGAGTTTAGAGTACAATGAGCGAGCAAGAGGGATATCCCATCCGCACTCGGTACGGCCAGCGTTGGTGCACGCTGCGCGACAGCTGGTCTATGGGAAAATCCAAGAAAATATCTACTAGTGTCCAAACAGTAACTAGAGAGTACCCGGTAACAATACGGCGCACTCGGGTGGCTGAATGACAAGCTGTACAGAACGGAATTGGTAGAGGACAAAGTGGATGTTGCCAAGAAATTGACCAGCGTGACCTGGCCATAGAGAAAACTCTTGTGTGCACATAGAAATGTGCAAGGAAAGACTGGGATTGGCGACATGGTCGCCAACCACTGTAGCCTGCCTGTATGTGAGTGGCGTCAAGTCCAGAGGTCACCAAGACACGAATACAACAATACCCCCCCAATGACCCGTAGACGCCAGATGCCATAAGCGCACAAGGGGCACACACAGGTGACAATGAGCCACAAGCATGAGCAAGAGGTTGCAGGAGCAAGAAGCCAAGACGAGACGGAGACACATCAACCGGGATTGATACCGAGGGACTGGGGACCAACAACATGCACAACCACCTTGAACTTCGCACTGCAGAGCGCCTTGGTGAGAAAGTCAGCTTGCTGCTGACGCGTGTAAACTCCAATGAGGCGCACATCACCATATGCAATGCGTTCACGAACAAAGTGATGTTTGATGTTGATGTGCTTTGTGCGAGTGTGATGCATGCCATCGTGCTCAGCAATGCGGCGAGTGCTTTCATTGTCCCAGCAAAGAGTGATGCAGCGGATGGGCTGGCGCAGCTACTGCATGAGACAACATAACCAAATGATCTCACAGACACCCGCACCCAGAGCAACATACTCGGCCTCAGTCGAGCTGCATGCAACACACCCTTGTTCACCACTCTTCCAGGAGACGGTGGTACCACCGATGAGGAAGATGTGGCCTGACCGGCTGCGCGCATCACGGTCCTGAGCCCAATCACTGTCTGTGTACCCATCAACAACGACAGAGGGCCGGGCGCGGAAACACAGACCAAGACGGGGCATAGAGACGAGGTAGCAGACAACACGTAATGCCGCCTCGAGATGGGGACGACGCGGACACTGGGAGAACTGGGACAAGAAGTTAACAGCAAAGGCAGCATCAGCACACGTGGTAGTGCCAAGAAACATCAGAGACCCGATGACCTAGAGGTAGGTCGTGACGTCCACCAACTCCCCCAACCGCCCAGGGTCAATGGTTTTTAGAAGGCACTGTCCAGCAGGCGTCATAGGTGTGGACGCATGGGGAATAGCGGTCAGAAGATCGGCGAAGCGCTCCCCGAGAGTGCGGACGTACCCGGCTTGGTGCACGGTGAGCATGCGACGCAGACGGTCACGCTCAATCTCCATGCCCAAGAAGACGCGGGCAGGGCCAAGATCCTTCATCTTGTACGCAGACTGGGGAAGATCCTTGACAGCCCGGATAGCCTGTGGATCCGGAGAGGCGATGAGGAGATCATCCATGTAGACGAGGACGGCAACAAACGGTGTAGTAGAGGCACTAACAAAAAGGGCAGGATCAACCAGACTGCGACGGTAGCCATCGCGCTCAAGGGTGGCCGATATCTCAAGGTTCCAACAGCGCGGAGACTGCTTGAGCCTGTACAGCGCCTTGCGGAGGCGCCAGATGTGACCGGAACCGTCGTCAAAGCCAGGCGGCTGGGTGAGATAGATCTCTTCATTGAGGTAACCATGTAAGAATACGTTTTTGACGTCCATTTGGTGCAGTTCCCAGTCATTCTGGGCCACCTGGCTGAAAAGGGCTTTGGCAGTGGTGTATTTCCCAACAGGGGCAAAAGCAGCATCGAAGTCCACGCCTGACACTTGGGAGAATCCCTTGGCCGTCAGGCGAGCCTTGAAGCGCTCAATGACGCCATCTGGCTTGCGCTTGTGCCTCTATACCTAATGTGCAGCTATAGCTTTACGACCAGGTGGAAGATCCACGAGCTTGTAAACCCCATGAGCTGTGATGGCATCGAGCTCCTCGCGCATGGCCTGCTCCCAAAGTGCTGCATCAGGAGCGGAGCGCGCTTGACGAACTGTGTCCAGATCCGGCGGGAGTGCTGTGGAACCGTGAGAGGTCAGGGCAGTGGCGACAGAGGCGGGGTTAGAGACAAGACCAGAAATAGCGGCAGCAACAGCATGGTAGAACTCAGCAGCAAGAAGAGAGTAGCCGACTGCAGAGTTCGGCTGGACAACAGAGGCTGTGAGTCCAAGTGCATCGAGACCAGTGTGAGGAGGAGCGGGTCCACGAGCGGGAGGAGAAGGACTGGCAGGATGGGATGGACCAGAGCGATCCATAAAGGGAGCACCATATGAGCGCAACGGTAAGGGCCGGAGACGGTCCCCAGGAGCACGACTGAAAGGAAGGGGGTAGAACAAAGCTAAAGGTGCGAGGGGTTCTGTTGCCAAGGGAATTCAGACATGATCAGCCAACGGTGGAGAAGTGGCAGGTGGTGAGATCGGCAAGGAGGCATGCGACAACACTGGAGAGGAGGACGACGACGCCGTAGGCATGACAACAGGGGGCCCAACAGCGGGTGACACGATAGGAGGTGACAGTGGGGTCAGATGGAGAGATGCCAACGAGGATGTCGGTGACGACGATGACCCAGACAGAGGCACAGGAGCAGGTGCGACGGGGAGAGAGGACACAGCCGCAGGGACCGGTAAGGGTGTCGACAATGGTGCACTCGTGGGTGCAGAGGAAAGAGGAGATGGAACATAGGAAGGAGAAGGAGAAGGGAAGGAAATGTTGCCCTCAGGGCAGCTGGCCCAAGAGCAGCCTTTGACACGAGAGGTAGGGGCAAGAGAGGTGACGGTGTCGACGATGTCGCGACTGAACTTGTTTAAAAAAAACAGAGCGTCACGAGACTCAATGACGCACGCACGATTAGCATCCCAAAAGCGCCAAGCCTTGGACTGTAGAGAGATGCCAAGGAAAAGGCACATGCGGCCGCGGCGTGAAAGTTTCCCATCACGTTGATCCTCAGGAAGCCAGACACAAGAGACGCTTCCCTAGACACGAGCAAGACGCAAGTCAGCACGACGACCATGCCAGCGCTCATGCGGTGTGACATGGTGGGGGAGTGGACCATGAGGAACCTGGTTCCACACCCAAGTCATGTACTTCATGGCCTCGTAGGAAAAGGCTTCAGAGAGGCCAGACTCAAGCAGCATGGTGCGAACACCGTCAGCCAATGTGCGGTTCCAACGTTCGGAGACACCGTTCTACTGTGGGGTGTAGGGAGCAGACTACTCAAAGCGAATACCAAGTGATGTGAGAGAGCGAAGAGTGGAGCCACTGAACTCACCATCACGATCGAAGTGAAAGACCTGCAGCTTGACATGCACGCTCTGCTTGGATGAGCCAAGACTCAATCATAGGCCCAACATCATTCTTCAAGCAAAGTGAGTAAGTCCAGCGGAAACGAGAATAGTCATTAGTGAGACAAAGGACGTATCGACCACCGTCGAGAAACTCAACCGGGAAGGGGCCCATTACGTCAGCATGGACGAGAGCAAGTGGCTCGTGGGTGCGTGACATAGACATGGGAAATGGGGCACAATGCATTTTGCCTTGAGCACAATCCATGCAATCAGCAGTGCAGGGTGCAGAGAATATAACAGCGTCTAGACCAGCGGCAGGCTGATGGCAAAGCAAGCTGCGTATGGCGGCAGTGTGCATGTGGCAAAGGCATCAATGCAGCAGGTGAGTGTGATCAGGGGAGAGTGAGGGAGCAACATGGACATGAGCAGATGCAACGGAGGTTGGAGTGGGTGCAAACAATGGAACACGGTAGAGTTTGTCACAACGGAGACCCCGAAGAACAGCACGTCCAGAGGACTGAAGGGAGACAGTGCCGACACCAAGAGACGCCACGAAATCCATACCCTGATCATCAAGAGTAGTGACAGACAACAGACTGACCTCAAGGGCAGGCACGAACAACACATTGGACAGAAACACATCGCCGTCAGGTCCAGCAAATCGCACAACGCCAACGCCTTGGACCGGGAGCATTTGTCCCGATCCAGTACGAATGAACCGTACGTCACCGATAGGCCCCAACGACACAAATGCGAGACGTGACGACGTCATATGATGTGTGGCGCCAGAGTCAATAATCCAGAACCCGCGTGACACGCGTGCAGGTGACGTGACATGACATGCAGCAACGTTACCAGTGAAACCAGCAAAAGATGACGCACGCTCAGGACAAGCTGCGAAGCGATGGGGGTAAGAGACATGCTGGCAGTCCTCAATCCATGCACCCTCACCAACCGGACAACCCAACGACGCTCCCGAAGGGCTCCATCCGGCTCACAGTGGTGACCTCCAGACCCAACCGAGAGACTCACACCGGAGGAGACTGCTGTAGGTCGAGTGCGTGAAGGTGGAGGGAGAGAGCCCCCGGAGAGGATCAAAGAAGACCGCATGTCTGGTGGGCTAGACCCATAGATGGGTGTCGAAGGAGAGAAGGGGAATGCCTGGGGAGTAGGCGCATGAAGCCACAAAGGGGCTGTGTAAAACGGTGAGGGTGGCCCATAGAATGAGGGGGCCTAGTAGGGTGGTGTCCATGCCACCTGAGGTGGAGACATCGCCAGCGATGCCATGCTAAGAGAAGGGACAACTCAGAGGAGGAAAAGAAAGGAGAGGTAATAGAAGAACATGAGAATGATCTCCCACAATGCCGGGAAAAATCCCCAAGCACTGGGGTCTCGATCGAAGGGAAGAGAATGTGAAAGAACGCAAGAGTAAGAGAGAAGAGAACTAAAATGTAAGGAAAAGGAAGCCAAGGGCACGAGAAGAAAGCCCACGTGTTCACGGTACCACCCGGGAAACAAAGAAATGTTTCTGGTGTTGGAACGAGAACCCGGGTAACCGGGTAGAAAGCAATGGGTAGATCGTGACAAAGAATAGGAATGAGTGCAAAACCCGCGGGAAAAACCCCAGGGTTGGCCTATGAGGAAGTGAAAAATCTGACGAGTCCGAGATCACTCCTACAACCGTTGGTCTCCAGAGACAGTGGGACAGACCCCCAAATGTCTGAGTCTTGACCCGAAGGGTAAGAAGAGAGGTGAAGAAAAGTGATCAAAGAGAGAGAGGTAAAGAGGAAAAAAATGAAAGGCAGAAAGCAAAAGAATAAAACAAAAAAGGTGGAGATCTGCAGGGGTAGCCCCGAGAGGGGCTGCCGAGGAGGGGACCCGGGTACACCCTGGGTCCGCTTCTTTTCTTTCGATGTCCGCAGCTTGGCAGCCCTGGCAGCTCGGAGCGTGTCAGCGCGAAGCTCGAGGGGGCCTTCGCGTTGATGAGCATCGGTGATCAAAGAGTCAGCCACTGCTGACTGCGCCGCGGTATCTGCCGCGGCCGAAGGTGAAACCGCGGCGATTGAACTGCTACTGCAAATGCTGCTGCTGTTGCAAATGCTACTACTGCGAATGCTGCTACGAATGCTGAATCCGCTGCAAATGCTACTGTTGCTACGAATGTTGCTGCTGCGAATGCTGGTGCAAATGTTGCTGCTGCTGTGAGTGTTGTTGCTGCTGCGAGCTGCGACCGCAAGACGCTGTGCGGCAAGTTGCTGCTGCAAGCTGCTGCGCTAACCGCGACGACAATAGGCGCGAAGGCGCGAATGCTGCTGCCAAGTGCTGCTGCTATATGAATGCCGCTACGGCTGATGGTGCTGCCGCAACTGAAGAATGCTGTTGCTGTTGCTGGCTACCACCTTGCGCTGGTGCTGCTGCTAACGTAGAAGTGCGAGGCCAGTGCTGACCTTTGCGCCAGCAACAGTATTTGCCCAGTCTGCAAGAGCGTAGTCAATGCGGTGCAAGACACGACATGGCATATGGGCGAAGAAACCCAAAGCGAGCAGGGGTGCAGCTGCAGTCAGAGGTTGCGGCTGATGCCACGGCTCAGAGTGTTGTGGCTGTGGCCGAGAGTGCCACAGGAGAGATTTGGTGTGCGCGCTTGTCGCCGCCGAGATGGCAACCGATAGAGAACTGTTGTCAAAACTTTCGGCAGCGTTCCGCCTCCGGCTCTGCCGGAATGCTACGTGGTGGGAGCCATGGGCTCTGAGTTGCCATGTTGCCAGGATCTGTTCGCCCGCACCCAGCCCAACCCAGCCCAGCAAGAAGTTACTGCTGCGTGTTACATGGTAGAATACGAGGGTGTATTTTCTCAACTGCTCTGATACCATGAGGGAATGGAGAAACCCCCTTCAACGACGTCTTGTGTGAGATTGTGGGTCATAAGGGACACAGCGCAACAGACGACGTTGAGAATGGTGGAGAGACGGCAAGGATATCGTTGAAAGAATGAGAGTTGAGAGTACAATGAGCAAGCGAGAGGGATATCCCATCCGCACTCGGTACGGCCAGCGTCAGTGCACGCTGCACGACAGCTGGTCTATGGGAAAATCCAAGAAAATAGCTACCAGTGTCCAAACAGTAACTAGAGAGAACACGGTAACAATACGGCACACTCGGGTGGCCGAATGACAAACGGAAAGAGAAAACGGAAGCAGAAAAACAAGCTTTACAGAACTAAATTGGTAGAGGACAAAGTGGATGTTGCCAAGAAATTGACCAGCGTGACCTGGCCATCGAGAAAACTCCTGTGTGCACATAGAAATGTGCAAGGAAAAACTGGGATTGGCGACATGGTCGCCGACCACTGTAGCTTGCCTGCATGTGAGTAGCGTCAAGTCAAGAGGTCACCAAGACACGGACATAACAACAAAAACGGTGACTTCAGCATGTCGACGCTGCACCCATGCGATGTCTTTCTTTATTGTTGTGAGGCAAGGGCGAATGAAGCTTATTATGGTGAGGTAGAGGAGAACCAAGCTTATTCTTGGAAATAAGGGGTATATGGTCACTCTGACCAATAATTTAATGAAGCATTGTTGGACCCGCAATGGATCGTGCCTTTTGCCTACATCAACCGAGTGCAAGAATGGCGCGTGCTATGTTCAATCTGGACATGCTTGAGATGAGTGAAACATGCATGCTTTCCTTTTAGCAAACGTTGAGAAATACTTGGTAGAGTATACACACTTACATATGCTTACGGTGAATGTGGTAGACTAGTTTTAGTCATGTATGGTGTTGAATGTGTGTGGCCGGGTGTAGGTGGCAGACGGTTGCTAGTGCAATACATTTGGCAAGCAAGGAAGTAGCTATTGGTTTTCGCGCATCTCTCATTGTACTCTATTGTGTCCTCGGGGCTTGTCTACATCGACGTGCAGATGATTGACGACAAGACGTGACGCTGTTGGATTGTCGTCAGTGGAGCCGACGCGAGCTGAGGCCTACAAGCATTTTGTTGGAGCCTCTTCCCTCAGACTCATGACGTGCTCAGCTCCATCGGCATGCCTCCTCAGCAATCATGCCAATGGCGGTCATTACCACCGCAGATGTTGTCTGCATGCGTCCTGTGATCTGACTACACGGTTGCAATTGTAGCGTCATGTTCGGCTTAAGGTAAGAGTTTCAGGTTACTTGGATACTGTTGTGAACGGGGTCCTTCTAGCCTAGACGCTACCTGGGTTTAGGCAGCCATAACTCATAGCTGCTATTTTTTTGGATAACTCTGACCGCACAACTGCGTTTGCAGTGTGGGTTCTTGGTATGGTCTAGCTTTCAGGGAAAACGGACAACGCTCGGGTTTGGGGTCGTCGGCTGCATGGCAGGGCTCACTGAGAAAACTCAACATGCCAGGAAAACAGGAATTTCCTGATTTGCTGGTGGCCTGAGTAACAAGCACTATAGAGCTGAGCTAGGCCTAGCTGTGTGAGGGGTCTCTCAGTTTCTAATCATTCATTCTCAGTTCTGCAAGCCTTTCTTGCGCAAACTCCTCAGCGCACAGTTTTCCTCTCACAAGTCTCAGAGTAGCTAGAGGGGGGAGCAATGAAAAGCAACGAGCGTGGGGCCATGATTACTCCAACTATGATGCAGCCCCAACCAGCTGCTCTAAACTAGTTTCCAGCATGGTGCCAAAGCCAGAGCGTAGTAGAAGCAGCAAATCTGAGCAGCAGCGAGGCCTACAGGTCGCAGTCTACGCATGCGGTCCCAAAAACGTGCCTGTGCAGTGGAAACTTTGCTATATCTTTTTTGGTAGAAAAAGCTGCCGGGTGGAGTCATCAAAATGCTCGCGATGCAGGGAAATGCTGCCAAAGTTTTCTTCGGCAGCATTGACGTTGCGACGCGGTAGCGTTGGCGGACTCGCGGCTGGCGAACTGACGGGCGACACCGTGACAGCACCGACGCACACGACGACGGTGCCACAGACAAGGGAAGTTGCTTGCCTTCACCTCCCTTGTCCCTCCTTTGCTGCTGCTGACGTAGTAGCAGTAGCACCTAGCACCGCGGCAGCGGCAGTAGCGGTAGCAGCAGCAGCGCAGCTGCAATAGCCGCAACAACCACGGCTGCAGCAGCTGCGGCAGCAGCCACAACGTGGCGGCAGCCATTTCACCAGCTGTAGTGCAGCCGCGGCCG
>SZWC01020558.1:37637-49041 GCA_023375785.1 Penium margaritaceum
CCCAGCCTTGCCACAGTTGTGACAGTTGCCGGGCTTCTTGGAACTCTTCCCGCCACCGTTGCCTTTCCCTCCACCGCCACCGCTTCCGCTGTTGCCTTGATTGGAGCGAGAGCTTGCACTTTGTCCACCGAAACGAAAGGCATAGGCTGAGATGTTTGCCTCAGCGCCACTGCGTCGCATGGACTCGTTGCGGACGTGTTTAGCAACAGCCTCGTACGTCAGATCTGCCTTCTTCCAACCGCCAAATACGGTGATCAAGGACCCCCAGCTTTCCGGCAGTGCCATTAGAAGGATCATGGCACGCATGTTGGAGTCGAGATTCCATTCCATTTGCTGGACCTCCTGCAGCACGTTTTCGAACAACTGCAAAAATGCTGGTATCGATTCTCCTTCGCTCACCCTCATCAACATCAACCATTGGAAGATGAAGAGTCATTTTGCTAGGGCGTTTGATAGATGCACGCGTGCGAGTTTTGCATAGGCCTTGGTAGCCAACGTGCATCCTGTGATGTGGGAGTGTTGAGTCTCGTTGATGGACGTCACAAGAATGGCGAGAGCCATGTTGTTCTTCATCGTCCATGCTGTAAGGTCAACCGCATGCGTCGTCACAGTTGCATTGGCGGGTGCTGCCTCGATCCCCTTTAGGATGTCGAGGTAGCCACGCACGTTCATGACAATCTCAAACTGCCATTTCCACAAAGGATACCCCGTCCCCGTGAATTTGGACATACCCGCCTCAAGGCGGGCTTGACTCGGATCTGCCATTTCCTGCGGTTGCTCGTCTTCTCTGCTTCGCTGCTACTCTCCTTCGTTGAGGCCGATGAGGCTGATGAGGCTGCTGACTGCAACCGTTGTCAAAGGTGCAGTTGGTTCCGTTGCATACCCCTCCCGCCGATGATCGCCTAAGGCGATGGTGCCGTCGTGAGAGAACGGACTCGGGGTCGTACCACCTTATAAAAAGGGGTAGAGGTTAATCCCGTTGGGGCTCAAGGGTCATGTCCAACATGGACAGAGCTGTTCCTCGTCNATTTGCTGGACCTCCTGCAGCACGTTTTCGAACAACTGCAAAAATGCTGGTATCGATTCTCCTTCGCTCACCCTCATCAACATCAACCATTGGAAGATGAAGAGTCATTTTGCTAGGGCGTTTGATAGATGCACGCGTGCGAGTTTTGCATAGGCCTCGGTAGCCAACGTGCATCCTGTGATGTGGGAGTGTTGAGTCTCGTTGATGGACGTCACAAGAATGGCGAGAGCTATGTTGTTCACCATCGTCCATGCTGCAAGGTCAACCGCATGCGTCGTCACAGTTGCATTGGCGGGTGCTGTCTCGATCCCCTTTAGGATGTCGAGGTAGCCACGCACGTTCATGACAATCTCAAACTGCCATTTCCACAAAGGATACCCCGTCCCCGTGAATTTGGACATACCCGCCTCAAGGCGGGCTTGACTCGGATCTGCCATTTCCTGCGGTTGCTCGTCTTCTCCGCTTCGCTGCTACTCTGCTTCGTTGAGGCCGATGAGGCTGATGAGGCTGCTGACTGCGACCGTTGTCAAAGGTGCAGTTGGTTTCGTTGCATACCCCTCCCGCCGATGATCGCCTAAGGCGATGGTGCCGTCGTGAGAGAACGGACTCGGGGTCGTACCACCTTATAAAAAGGGGTAGAGGTTAATCCCGTTGGGGCTCAAGGGTCATGTCCAACATGGACAGAGCTGTTCCTCGTCCCCTAGTCCGCCACGTGCGCACACCCTACCTGAAGAAGCCGATGGAGCCAATGGAGCAAATGGAGCCGTCTGATGGTTGTGTCCCTATTTTACCTATGCGCCATGCAAGACCACGCGCTAGTCGGTCTTGGAAGCGTGCCTTAGAACCAGAAGTGTGGGCCCATAACCCTTTGTCGATGCGCCGGATAGCAACGGTCTACAAAACGGGTCCCGACATGGGAGGCCGCCAACCGCTCTTGGTATTGCAACCAAGATAACATATCACCCTAAAACGAGGGATCCACACTTTAGGTTCGTTCGGTTTACAACCTCACGAAGTCCGCATGTTGGTCTTTAGTGTCTACCTTTGGTTGGACACTCTGTGAGGAGTCTCAAAGGCAAGAACTGTAAATGGATGCATGCAAGGTACAGGATTTTATACTTGCAGAGCTTTTGCTAAAGCTTCTGCTTGTACTGGCTCCACTGGAGCCAACCTCAACCTACAGTCCTACTTGGCGCGNCTTCGTTGAGGCCGATGAGGCTGATGAGGCTGCTGACTGCAACCGTTGTCAAAGGTGCAGTTGGTTCCGTTGCATACCCCTCCCGCCGATGATCGCCTAAGGCGATGGTGCCGTCGTGAGAGAACGGACTCGGGGTCGTACCACCTTATAAAAAGGGGTAGAGGTTAATCCCGTTGGGGCTCAAGGGTCATGTCCAACATGGACAGAGCTGTTCCTCGTCCCTTAGTCCGCCACGTGTGCACACCCTACCTGAAGAAGCCGATGGAGCCGATGGAGCAAATGGAGCCGTCTGATGGTTGTGTCCCTATTTTACCTATGCGCCCTGCAAGACCACGCGCTAGTCGGTCTTGGAAGCGTGCCTTAGAACCAGAAGTGTGGGCCCATAACCCTTTGTCGATGCGCCGGATAGCAACGGTCTACAAAACGGGTCCCGACATGGGAGGCCGCCAACCGCTCTTGGTATTGCAACCAAGATAACATATCACCCTCAAACGAGGGATCCACACTTTAGGTTCGTTCGGTTTACAACCTCACGAAGTCCGCATGTTGGTCTTTAGTGTCTACCTTTGGTTGGACACTCTGTGAGGAGTCTCAAAGGCAAGAACTGTAAATGGATGCATGCAAGGTACAGGATTTTATACTTGCAGAGCTTTTGCTAAAGCTTCTGCTTGTACTGGCTCCACTGGAGCCAACCTCAACCTACAGTCCTACTTGGCGCGTCCTTNTGTCATCCTCAAGGCAGGCTCTAGTAAGCTTCCTAGAAGCTTCCTGTCCCAGTTTTGACCACAAAGAAAATTGCGGCCGTCGCGGGGTCTGAACCCGCGACCTCTCGTTTGAGACTCCGGTGCCTAATCAACCAAGCCAAAAAGGTATGGTTCCTATGATGAGCCACAAGGTACATACCCATTATGTGCAGTGCATTCCTGGCCCATCTCAGAACAGACCAAGGGGACATACTCCATTGAGCAGTGCATGCCTTGTCTGTATGTGTAGCTAGCCAGCTAGGCAGTGGACAAGGTGCATACTATTTCAACAATTATCTCCCTCGAACCCTCCACCTATGAGTGCCAGTTAGAGCAATTCATCGAGCTTGGACCGCCTCGTCCTCCTCCCCTGGGAAGTGCGAGTTGTGTCACCGCCTGTTCCCCTACCCTGCCATACATGATAGAGAATGAGTTGCGGCCATATCCTTCATCCTCATTTGTCCCGTCATCTCCAGTGAACTCCCCTCATGCTCTTCTTCGTGATGACATGATATGGCTGGATGACTTGCAGTCTCGGTTCGCACCCTCATCCACCGCGTCCGCGTCACTCGCCCATTGCCTTGTGTCGGTTAGCGACCTGGCAACACCAGTCCAAGATCTTGCCGAGACCCAAATCATCGACTGCGGGGCCACACATCACATGATAGCCTTGTGTGAGGCCTTCAGTGTCCTTGGTCCCATTGCCAATGTATCTTGTGTTCGGACGGACTCTGGCCAGGTGTTACCTGTCCACGGCATCGGCGTTGTTTGCTTCTGTGGTCCCGCTGGGGACGTCTTCGTGACGGATGTCCTCTTTGTCCCAGGTCTTGAGCTCAGCCTCGTGTCCGTCATTACCCTCAATCGCATGAGCATGAACGGTTTGCACTTGCGTGGTCTTGGTAATGTGTTGTTGTGTCCGTCATGTCGTGTCGTTCTGCACGCCACTGCTTGTGGAAACCCGTGGCACGTCCCTCGTCTATTCTCCTCGTCAGCCAACACCGGCCATGTGTTTGTCACCAGCGCGCTCTCTCCATCGCACACCCGCCTTGTCAACCGCCGCCTTTGCCACGTCCACTCGGCCGCCATCGACAGCAGGATCCACACCCAGCTGGCCACAGGCCTTGACCACGCCTCCTTCCCCTTGCCATGTTCCATTGAGTGCATTGATTGCCCACAGGGGAAGATGCAGCGCTTGACTTACCCCTTGTCCGCCTCCCGTACTTCCGCTCCTCTAGACCTGGTCCACTCCGATGTTATGGGCCCTCTTCCGACAAAGATTGTCGGGGAGCACGGACGCTATGTCCTCACCTTTACCGACGACTTCTCCTGCTACTGCTGGGCCTTCTGGCTTTGGCAAAAGAGCGATGTTGCTCCCACCATTTCGGACTGGCTCGTCGGTGAGAAATGTGAGTGCGATCGCCCCCTTCGCCGCTTTTTCTCTGATCACGACCTTCCTCGCCTCCTTCGGGATCCATCATGAGACATCGGCACCTAACACACCCTCCTAGAACGTCGTCTCCGAGCGGTGGAACCGCACCATGGATTATGCCATGCGTACCATGCGGGTCAAATCCGGTCTCTCCAATGGTTTCTAATACGAGGCCATGGCCTACATGACTGGGTCTAGAACCAAATTCCCGATGGACCTCGTCCCCACTAGTCCACGTCGTACCAACACTGGTTTGGCCAGCGAGCCGACCTCTGCCCGGCTCACGTCTAGGGCTTCGTGGCCATCGTTTGGTTGGCCGTCCCATAGCAAGGGGGCAAGTTCCCCCCCCCACGGGCGTCCCTGCACCTTCCTTGGAATCTCACGTTAGTCGAAATCCCAGGACTTCTGGGATCCCTCCCAGCAGTGCATCGTCGATTCTCGGGATACCCTCTTCTTTGGGAAGTTGTTTCTCCATGACCTCGTTCACTCTGGCTCATCGATGTCCCTCCCGTCGCGTGGGGGAGTGGTGAGTACGTCCTCTGTCCTGCCATTTTTGGGTGACATATCGCCTGCACCCATTGGCCCCTCCGGGCTGGCTGCCCCGTCCGTTTCTGCTAGCCCCTCCGGGCCAACCGCAACGTCTGCGTCCGCTGGCCCCTCCGGGCCGACAGCCCCGTCCGTGACTGCTAGCCCCTCGGGGCCGGCTGCCTCATTCGTGACTGCTAGTCCCTCCGGACCGGCTGTCCCATCAGTGCCTGCTAGCCCCTCTAGGCCGGCTGTCTCGTCCGTGTCTGCAAGCCACTCTGGGCCAACCACCTCGTCTGCGTGCGATGGCCACTCCGGGCCGGCCGCCCCGTCCATGACTGCTAGTCCCTCCGGGCCGGCCGTCCCATCCATCACCACTAGCCACTCCGTGCCCGCCGTCCCATCCGTGTTTGTTAGCCCCTCTAGGCCAGTCGCCCCGTCCTCGTCTGTTGGCCCCTCCGGTCCGCCATCCTTGTTCATGTCAGCTGACTCCTTGGGGGTAAGGCCGACGACCCTGTTTGCGTCTCTTGGACCGTCCGCGAAGTCGCCACTCTAGGACGCGCCCGAGACACGGATCGACTCACTCCTAGCCGCTCCCTCTCTTCTGCCTCCCGCTCAGCCATGCTACACACGTGGCCCGGTCGAGAGCTTGTGACCGAGGCCATTAGTGAGCACACAGGCCGCCGCCCCGCGCTCCCTCGTGCCACGACCCCCTGTCACCCCACGAGGCTCCTCGCCTCCCGGTAGACCCACTCCCACAGTCGTGAGTGGGGATGCCAAGGGGACCTTGGCATCAAGGTCATTGGCTTGGCCACATTGGCTGTCATTAGAGATCTCCACCCGGACTCGACACTGGGCTATGCCATGCTCCATCAGGATCACCAACACATCGTCATGGCCATGCTCAGGCGCATACCGCCTGGGGCTCAGGACATGCACGTCCTCACTGTCTGCCCAGAGGATCCAGCCATCCTACGCAAGGCTCGAGCTTCTCCGGAGGCTGCACACTAGGAGGTTGCATGTGCCGACGAGCTTGCCACCATCCGAGAGCATCAGGTCTATGAGCTCGTCGACCTTCACCCCAACTAAAAGGCCATCGACGCTTAGTGGGTCCTCCGGGGCAAGTGGAAGCCCAATGGGTCTCTAGACAAGTACAAGACCCGTCTTACGGCCAAGGGGTTTCCTCAGGTTCCTAGGGTCAACTACGACCAGATCTTCGCCTCTGGCCTCCTGTGCTTCAGATACTCCATCCCGCATCCGGAAGATACCTTCATTTGTACCCTAGATCTGTTGCACCCTAGCACCATCGTACTCCAAAGACGCATCGTCAACGTCACCATCCGTCGGCTCCTCCTCATGGGTGAGGAGCTGGATCCACTCCCCCCTGCTTCAGAGATTCCACCACACTGATGTCGTTGCTACAAATGTTGTAGGTCTGCTGCCCATTGCACTCAATGTCGCGGTTGCCGAAGACCTCCTTGCTGACGTCATAGAGCCGGTACGCCTTCTCCATGCTCTCGTAGCAAAGAAGAGGCATGGCTTGGCGCGTGGGCGCCAAGTCATAACCCTTTGTTAGAAATGATTTTCCAACATGGGCTGACCACGTCCAAAGGTTCACAGCTCTTTTAGGCAGCAGTCTGCGACAAAGTGTGCACTTTTTAGTTGCCACACACTATGTGAGCAGAAATATGATGGAATTCAGCAACACCCAGAGTTCGAAGAGCTCAGGATTAATTCTGGTTGGATATTTGGTGAAAAACCACATCAGTAAATTTGTATTATTAGTTACAAGCTTTCCAACACACAAAACCGAGTGCAACTTGGAGCACAGTAGTGCCCATAACATAGTACTAGCGTGGATCCAGATGAAGCACCAAACCGCCATTTCAAAGCGCACATGGCTCTAATGAACCATGAGATATTACTGCTAGCATCCTCTAAGGGACGCCTCAGCCATGGTGTGCATGGTGGGAGTTGAAATTCTCATTTTTGGATCATTTTTCTGGCCAGTATCAAGTCTGACATCCAAACCCGGACGGCCAGCTTTACCTCACAACTTTGACGGACCATAGCTCCCTCAAGTTTCTCAAACATCCGTCCATGGATGCAAACTTGCACTTTACATGGATCCGAGCCATCGTCCTACAATACGGCTGCTCCAGACATGGTACGGGGCCATATGTAACAACTCCGACTCCGACTCTGACTCTGACTCTGACTCCGACACCAACTCCGACTCTAACTCCGACTTTGACTCCGAATCCACTTCCAACTTTGGATCTGACCTTGATGCCGACACCGATGCTGGCTCTGACTCCAAATCCATCTCCAACTTGGACTCCGACTCCGACTTTGGCTCCAACACCGACTCCGATGCTGACTCCAGCTTTGACTCCGACTGTGACTACGATGCCGACTCCCACTCCGACTCCGACTCTGACTCCGAATTCGACCCCAACGTTGACGCCGACGCCGATGACGACTCTGACTCCAACTCCGCCTCTGACTACGACTCTGACTCCAACTCTGACTCCGAATCTGACTCTGATGCCGGCTCCAACTCTGACTCCAACTTGGATCCCAACACCGATGCTGATGCCGACTCTGACCGCAACTCTGTTTTTGACTCTCACTGCCACTCCGACTCTAATCGTGACTCTTACTCCAACTCCAACTCTGACTCTGACGTCCACTCCAACTCTGAATCCGAAGCCGACTCCGACTCCAACTCCGAATCCTATGCCAACGCCGATTCCGACTCCAACACAAACTTCAACTTTGACTCTGACTCTGGCTCCAATGCTGACTCCGACTTTGATACTGACTCCGACTCCGACCCCAATGTCGATGCTGACGTTGACCCGACTCAGACTCCAAATAAAACTCCGACCCCAATGCCAACGCCGACGCTGACTCCAACTCCAACTCCATCTCTGACTCTGAATCTGACCCCGACACCGACTCGGATTGTGACTCCGTCTCCAAATCCGACGCAGACTCCGACTCCGACTCAGACTCCGACGCTGACTCCCACTCTGACTCCGACTCCAACTTTGACTCCAACTCTGAATTTAACGCCGAATCCGACTCCAAGTCCAACTCCGACTCGGACTACGACTCCGACGCCGAGTCCGACTCTGAATCCGACTCCAACGCCAAGTCTGACTCTGACTCCGATTCTGACTTTGGCTCCAACTCCGACGCGGACTCCGACTCCGACTCCAACTCCAACTCTGACTCCGTCTCCGACTCCAAATCTGACTCCGACTCTGACTCCGACTTTGGCTTTGATGCTGACTCGACTCTAACTCTGACTTCAACTCCAATGCCGACTCAGAAACAAACTCTGACTCTGACACCGACTTAGACTCCAACTCCGACTCTGACTCCAACTCCGACACCAAACCCAACTCCGACTCTGACGCCAACGCCGACTCCGGCTCTGAATCCGACTACGACTCAAACTCCAATCCCTTCTCCAACTCTGACTCCGACTCCGACTCCAACACCCACTCCTTGGACTCCTACTCCGACTCCCAACTCCGACTCCAGCTCCGACTTTGACGCCGACTCTGGCTCCAACTCCAACGCCGATTCCGACTCCGACTCCTTCTCTCACTCTGACTCTGACTCCAAATCTAACTCTGACTCTGACCCTAACCCCAACGCCGATGCCGAATCCAACTCCAATTCCGTCTCCAACTCCCACTCCGACTGCAGATCCGAATCTGACTCCGACGCTGAATCCGATTCCGTAGCCGAATCCGACTCCGACGCCGAATCCGGTGGTAACTCCTACTCCGACCCCGACTCCGACTCCAAACCCGACTCCAACTCAGTATCAGACTCTGAATCCTACTCCGACTCTGACTCTGACTCTAACTCCGACTCCTAGTCCGAGTCCGACTCCATCTCCGAATCCAAATTCCACACCAACGCTGATGCCGACTCCGACTCCAACTCCGTCTCCGATTCTGACTCCAACTTGGACTCCAATGCCGACTCCAACTCCGACTCGGACTTGGATCCCGATGACAATACCGACGCCGACTCTGAATGAAGTTCTGTCCTTGAATTTGACTCCAACTCCGACTCCGACTCTGACTCCAAATCCGACGGCAACTCTGACTCTGAATCCGAGTCTGACTCCTACCGCAACGCTAACTCCGAATCCGACTCCAACTCCGACTCCGACTCTGACTCCAACTCCGACTCAAACTCCAACTCCGACTCCGACTCCGACGGCAACTCCGACTCCAACGCCAATGCGGACGCCAAATCCCACTCCCACTCCGACCTCGATGCCGGCTCCAAACCCGACACTGCTTCCAACTTCGACTCCGTCTCGGACTCTGACTCTGACTCCAACTCTAATCCCGTCCTTGACTTTGGCTCCCACTCAGACTCCGACTCTGACTCCAACTCCGATGCCGACTCCGACTCCGATTCTGACTCCGACTCCTTCTCTGACTCCGACTCAGACTCGGACTCTGACTCTGACTCTGATGTCAACTCAAACTCCAACTCTGAGGCTGATGCCGACTCTAACTCTGACTCAAACATGGACTCCGAATTTGACTCTGACCCCAACGCCGGTGCCGATGCCGTCTCTGAATCCAACTCTGTTTCCAACTCCGACTCAGAATCCGACTCTGAATCCAACTCTGACACCGAATCCAACTCCGAATCCGAATCCAACTCCGAATCCGACTCCGACTCTGACTCCCACTCCAACTCCAATGCCGACTCGGACTCCGACTCCGACTCCAAATCCGACCCCGTTGCCGATGCGGATGACAACTCCGACTCCAACTCCATCCCCGACTCCGACTCTGACTCCGATTCCGACTCCAATGCCGATTCCGACTACGACTCCGACTTGGACCCCAACGCCGATGCCGACGCTGGCTCTGACTGTAACTCCGTCTGTGACTTCAACTCCAAACCCGACTCTGACTCCGACTCTGACCCTGACTCCAACTCCGACTCTGATGCTGAATCCAAATCCGACTTTGACGTTGACTACAACTTTGACTCGGACTACGATGCCGACGCTGACTCTGACTCCGACTTTGACTCCCACTCCGACTCCAACGCCGACTCCGACTCCGAATCCAACTCCGACTCCGACCTCGACGCCGATGCCGACACCAACGCCGACGCCGACTCCAACTCCAACTCCATCTCTGACCCCAACTCCGACCCTGATACCAACTTTGACTCTGACTCTGTCTCCGACTCGGACGCCGACTCTGAATCCGACTTCGGCTCCGATGCCAGCTCCCAATCTGACTCCAGAACTGATTCTGACTCCGATTCTGACTCTGAATCTGATGCCGACTCCAACTCCAACTCCGACTCCAACTTCTACCCCAACGCCAACGCCAATGCTGACTCCAAATTGAACTCCATCTCCGCATCCGACTCTGACTCCAACTCCGACTCCGCCTCCGACTCTGACGTCAACTCCGACTGTGACTCCAACTCATACGCTGANTCTGACTCTGACTACGACTCCCACTCCGACTCCGGCTCTAACTCTGACTCTGAAGCCGGCTCGGACTCCGGCTCTGACTCCAACTTTGTCTCCAAATCTGACACCGACTCCGACTCCGACTCCAACTCCAACTCCGACTTCCAGTCCGACTCCAACTCTGACTCTGGAATCCGACTCTGACTCCAACTTTGATGCTGAATCGACTTCCAATCTCATGCCGACTCTGATGCTGAATCATAATCCACCTTTGACTCTGTCTCCGATCGAGATATGAAAGGCATTGCTCTACGAGCACCTCCCATGTCCTCAGTAGAGAGCAGAAAAACAACAGCCACTTCCAACATGCCCATCATGGGTCCTTCATTCTTCGACCCTTCTATTTTTAAGGCTTCCGCACGCCCGGATGCGCATCCCACCTCTCCCATCTCATCATCCTATATGAGTCCCTCTGAGCCCTTCTTTATGTCCCCTACACATGAGAGTCATGGGAGCTTGGAGGAGTTGTCCAACCAAGATGAGTCAAATGCTCAAAATGGTGACTCCCTCGAGAGTGATAGCACGAACTCCTCCCATGGGTAATTTTGTTCAGCTTTGAGGACCTGCACTTCCCGAGCCCCCTTGAACGGGCTTTGGAGGACATTGGTCCACATGACCTTCCCACCCTCTTGGCCTCCCCTCCAGAGCAAGAGGATGCTCATGGTTGCGTGAGGGCGCCTGAAGGCCGGCTTCAAGACTCCCTCCACCTTCTCACCGTGGCCTTGCTCTCACGATGCACCCTCACCACCCAGAGAGTGCATGTGTGCTTCTCTCTGAGTCTCCCAACGCCACTGATACTTAGGGATACATGTAGATTATCACCAGCGAGAACAAAAACAACACTGCCTTAACCTCTTCTCTAACCAAGAGAGACAGCACGTCCTCTACCCTTGATCTCCTCACAGTCAAGGAAGCCCTTCCGCGTCCTGATGTAGGGGAGTGGCAGAAA
>SZWC01020559.1:9384-23529 GCA_023375785.1 Penium margaritaceum
TGGACTGCAAACATAAGAATTGAAGCTTGTAGTGCAAAAAAATAACACAAATAATGTGGTTCCTGAATTGAAGTACGGTGAGCAAATGTTTCCATATCGGATTGATCTGATTGAGAGGTAGAAGGCCCACAGTCCAATATGTGAGAGCGGTTGCATGGGCCATTGATTGGGCTCCGTCAGCCTTGTTCTCTCATTGAATGTCCTTTTGACTGGACCATCAACTCAATGCCGTGCCACGCAAAGGCGAGGCCATGAGGTTATTTTTCTTTTGATCATTTCTAATCCAACAGTGGTGAAGTACACCTCCAAATAATTTAGCCACATGTGAAATGCCAGTCTCTCTAGGGAGGATGGAACAACCGAGGGACTGGCGACTAGGTTCAGTGTTCACTCCACGGTTGATTATTCCTCTTCGTGAGAAAAATTCATTGAGTACAAACTTCGTGGCTCTTCCATTGCTATCGTGAGTTTTTTTAACATATGTTTGTTGATACTCTCGAGTTCGGATTGCTTCTAGTATAGTTTGTCACCTATGCAGGTTCGTTGGCTAGCACCTCCTTCCGTTGTTCCACATATCGACCCAAATGGCAATGGAGGATGTGAGTTGATGGTCAAGCCTTTTCAGAGTTGAAATTTGGCGCAAAGCCCACCACATGTGCTGTTGCTATTGCCACCCGGTTTGCTTGGAGAGCGTCGTGAATTGCATGCCGTTGTTCTTCCATTGTTGAAGTCTTTGTTGAGTTCAGGTTGCTCGCTGTCCAATGCGCC
This sequence comes from Penium margaritaceum, assembly GCA_023375785.1. Lineage (NCBI taxonomy): Eukaryota > Viridiplantae > Streptophyta > Zygnematophyceae > Desmidiales > Peniaceae > Penium > Penium margaritaceum. The sequence continues at coordinate 10,153 of SZWC01020559.1, forward strand.
TTCTTCATTCACTATTTTCATAAGGAGGTCTGCGGTACACTGGACGACAAAGATGCGCTGGAGAATTGAGTGAGGTTGTTGCTGAGGAGTAAAGTCACCAGCTGCCCGTCCATGCGCTTTGATACCAAGTGTTATGCTAGGCGTAACACAAGATTTTTACAGGCACAAGCTACGGGACAGAAGTTCTGAAAAAATGGGACACCCAAGGAATTCATAAGTGGTAGTAAGGTTAGTTTCATGATACTTTTTGGTATTGTCAAGCGCATATGTGCTAGTGTAGAAACAAGAACGAGGCATACGTGGTGTTGTGGACAGTCCCTTTCAACGAATCATGCGATGAAGGGTTGCTTCTACAAAACTCCGCAAACAATTCGGGAGGTTTTAGACTGTTGAGAAGAGTGTTTACAAACGTTTAGGGCCGTCAAAAAGTCGACCGAATGTCATCAAGAGATCAACATGGTTCGTGATACATGTTTATCCACTCATGGAAAGTGGTTAAACTCATGAGAAATGTCTGAAGTGGAACACTTGGGGTTGTGGTAGCAGGCCAAAATGCCTTCCATCTAGCTATGTTAAGACATGGAGGTCAACGAGCGATTGGCCATAAATTCAAGAACGGAATCAACAAGGTTCCAATGTTCCACTAAGGTACACAGGGTTACATAGTAACCCTATGAAATGTAAGAAGTAAACGAAATATGTAAAAGCACCAGCATTTAATTTGTACCTCTAAGTTCAACTCTTTCGGTGAGGAGTCTATTCATAATTTTGGCTTCCTTTCCAAATGCTTCCAAATTTGATATTCTCCAAAAGAGATATCTTGGAATCATTATTTCCAACAAAAAATTTAATTTATTCATACGTACAAAGTTATTGTATATGAATCATCTTTCTACATGGAAAATTTCCATGGACTACGTTCCTCACATTCATTGTATCCATACATGCCTTAACTTCTGTATACATTTACATGCATCAATCTATGACTTTGTACAAGTATAAGTTAAATGAAAAGCCTAAAATGTATTCATTTGTGTAGTATTTCTTCCATTTATCTATGATTCGACCATCCTCTGTGCATGATCCATTCTGACTTTGTCTGTGACCACCAATTGTAACTTCAATATAGCTCATACTTCGTGTTACATAACTATTGGTACGATTCATTCTTTTTGTGAGATTTACTCCTTTTTAACATAGATCCAACATTTCAATTTCTTGTTAGATTATAAGCTAAAGCCAGGTATGTAGCTTCAGCTATTTCGGAGTGTGTACAAGTTGGTTCCTTGCTAGTCCATCTCGCATCTAGAGAATGATGCAGTCAAATGAGCTCATCTCGTTGGCGAGTCCGGAGCGTGTGAGAGAATCATAGTTATTACGTCTAAAAAATTTGACCACGTCGCATAATCTTGGTTTTATTATTGTGTCCCATAGAGACACAAGTTAGCAATCATAGATTGCACGTTGGAGGATGTTTCAAAAGCAGGTCCACGAACCGATGAAAACAGGTTACTACGTAACCCAAAACATTTTGTTTTGGGTAAATTGACGAAATATTCCGTATTTAGGACCACTACTTATGCGAAGTGATGGGTCTTAATCCGAGTCTGTGCCTTCCTCCGACCTGAAATCCTAGAAAAGCGGAGGCTCCTATCTGACTGAGGTTCCTTACGGAATACTCCTATCTGACAGGTTTCACCGGCAGACTTGATGCAACGTTCAGTCCACTCGTCGACGTTGCCACTCGTTGCAGAAAAAATATTCGGATTGCTTATGTTGCGTCAGCCATCTCGTTTTTGCAGAGAATTTATTCGGCAAACTTTGATCCGCCGCAGCCGATGTATGCGCCTGATGTTTGATGGGTATAGGACTGAGCCGACGCCTTGAGGTTCAATCATGGTGCAATCTCCTCGCTTCTCCTGACTTGGACTCAATTGTTTTGCGAAGGTTTCATTTGGAAAAATGTTGTTTATATCGTTGGATTCCTGGAAGCTGGTTTTTTGCAGGGCTGGTTATTCGCGTGTTTCATGGTGATCGAATTTGCCGTCAACCACGGCATGAACGCTCGGACATAACTTTCAGGTTGGAGTAGCACATGTGCCAAACTTGCCGGCGGATGAAAACAAGTATCATCCATGACCGTCACATAAATGGAAATGAATATTTCTCGGGCAGCGCTTGATAAGGACGCGCTTTTCATTCGTCGCCTCGTATAGTGGCGAGACGTGAAGTCATCGGCGCGGATATATTTGCCCTTTTGTTTTTGTATAATCATTTACCTCACTTACATGATATGAATTTTGCCATGCGTAGTAGGGGATCGGGATTGGTAGGAGAAAATGTATCATGAACTTCATGGATATCGGTTTCGTACGAGACATACACGAGTCCTTAATCTTCTCAAGTAGGATTTTTTTTTACTATACAAGAAGCCCATCTTGTCGCAAAGACCACAATGTTAACTCCGACGACCGAGGGAAAAATGGCCAACTGCCCCGCCCTCAGTGGATGTTCTTGAACCTTCTTGCAGCTTTGACCACTCTTGTGAACTTGTGAATAGAAATGTCACGACCTTTCGGTCGACTTCCCAACACATCACGATGAATCTAGATCTATAAAGATGTATCGTGCATGTTTACCGTCGATTCTTCAAGACCCTTGACTTCTCAGTGGACCTTCTTGAATCGGACCACTCACAATGCGACTCCGCACGCGTCGTTGGACAATCGACCCAACAGCCACAAATTTGCTTCATTCGTAACTCGGCACTTGTATATATTTTTTTGATCATATTTACACCTTTCATCAAAGCACACTTACTGCAAATTTTAAATTTCTCAAGTGTCCCAAATTCTAAATTGTGTTTTGCCTCGCAAGTTCTACCTGTGCACCATCTACGTTTCGTTTTGCGTAACACTTTGTATCGGAGCACAGTGGTGATGGAGATGCATTCGACTACATTACCCATCCAGAGGACTACCTCGCACAAGCCGTCCACGCATCTTGCACGTCAAAACTTTGCAAAATTTGCGACTAAGACGTGAGGCAAGCTAGTACAACCGATGACCAGGAGCGGTCTCCGCAACGAGTTTGGCAAAGGAGGAGCAGAATGTGCCAATGCACGTGAACCCTGAAGCGACAGAAAATGCTGCTGGGGTCAACGACAGTCAAAAGAAGATTGACCTCGCAACCGCACTTTTGCGTGACACAGCGTTAAGTTGGTAGTCCAATCTAAAGACCATCCAATGACAGTAGGAGACCGGCGGAGCATCATCAGCAGCTCATGACGCCTGTCCCACATCGTCGACCGTGGGCGTTCTACCCTTAAAGCAGATCAACCCACATTGGCAAGACCCACTAGTACCACCAGATGATTGGAATGAATTCTTGTGTGCTATGTTCGCACGCTTTGGATAACTTAGCAATGTGTCTGACGCACGTTACAAGCTCCAGCGTCTACGTCATCAGTCGAGCGTGGCGGAGTGTACGTGGAGATTCCGCAAGATTATCACCAATAGCAGACATCGCCCCGGACAAAATCTGCTTTTACTACAACAACGGATTCAAACAAGACATCCTGCGAGCAATCACTGTTTTCGGCATCTAGAACAACTTGTCGCGGACAATCGCAGTGGCAAAAACAATCAACAGTGTTGACTACAATGCTCAGATCCACGAACCCTTCGGCTGGCGACCTCCTAATCATCGTGGAAATGGAATAAAACAAGTCGGTGGACTCCTCGACTCCGATGGCAATGGACGCCATCAACGAGAGAGACACGCAAACCTGCTGACACTATGGAAAAGTCAGGTTCATTGCTCCCAACTGTCAGAGCAAGCAATAGGCCAAGAAGGGAGGGATGTCGCAAAGAAATGAGTCAAGAAACAGCAAAGGGCAGGAGTAGAAGGCACAAATCTTGTGCATGAGGAGCGATCTGCGCTGAACAACAGCCCATCTGAACGGCCCATAGTGTCGCAAAGAGTTTCTGAGATCACAAAGCTCGACGAAGGGTACGAGGACAACCAACCGACGATACTGCTAAAAGTTCAGCCTCAAGGATGCAAAAGTCATAGATTGGTATCGACACTATTGGATGGAGGAGCTTCACATGGCTTTGTGTGCAATAATATGCTTTGTAAGATGGGTTTGCAGACTGAACCAGGGGTGTTTGGAGGTGAAATTGTCAATGGGAGACTGTAGATACGGAGACTCCAAGAACCACTACGAGTACAAGAGGGATATCTACGACATGTAACAGTCTGGAGGTCTTGTCTTATGAGCGATAAAAAAATCATCCTTAGACGAGATTTCCTGAACCGGCACAGCTTGCAAGTCAACTGGAACAGTGGTGACGTCTACGTGGAGATTGACGGCACCAAAAGACAACTTCTGTGTGCGGGACGGAAGCCGACAACGGAACCAACACAGGTGGAAACAGCAGAGGAAGCTACGAAGGCCGAAAAGCGACAATCGATGCAGCCAATATCGCTCAACACAGCCAAGCACTGTCTACAACGAGGGGCTCGTGCATGGCTCATACATATCAAGCCAATGGGAGAAGCAAAAGTGGCAGCAGTTGACTCATCATCGGCCTCATCAGCCTCATCAGCATTATCAGCCTCATTAGCCTCGAAGAATTTCGTGATGGTACCCAAAGAATTTGCACCACTCATTGAGGATTTTGCGAATGTCTTCCCCGAAGAACTCCTGAAAACCTTACCACCTTAGCGAGACATCAACCGTCAAATCGAATTGAAGCCGGGTAGCAGACCTACCGTCCGAGGGACCTATCACATGAGCGACCACGAGCTGACCGAGATGAAAAAGAAAACTGGCAAGATGCAGATGTGTGTGGATTATAAGGCGTTGAACAACACTACCATCAAGAGCCACTACCCTCTCCCTCGAGCCAACGAGCTTTTTGACCAACTCCAAGGAGTTTGAAAATTTCAATAAAATCAACTTGCGCAGTGGATACCACCAGATACGCGTTGCAGCCAACGACATCAAGAAGACAGCATCCCAAACCCGCTACGGGTGCTTCGAGTTCACGGTTATGTTGTTTGGACTCAGAAATTCCCTAGCGGCATTCATGGCAACAATGAATAACATCTTTTGTCTGTCCCTCAATGACTTTGTCGTGGTATATCTCGATGACATCATGGTGTACGGCCGCATCCCAAAAGAGCACGATGGACGTCTTCAAAAATTTCTCGAATTTTCACAAAAAGAAATGTTTTGGAAAACTCTCGAAATGCGACTTTGGTCGTCGTTTGATCGAGTTTCTGGGTCACCTCATCAATGGCGGACGGATCTGCATGGATCCCCAAAAAGTGGCAGCACTCCCTGATTGGCCGACGCCGACCAACAATCAAGAAATTCAAGTTTTTCTTGGATTCTGCAACTACTACTGGTGATTCGTACGGGACTACACGCGAGTTTCAACACCTCTCTCCAACCTAACTCAAAAGGAAAAAGAGTGGCGGTGGGGAAACATCTAACAAGAAGCGTTCACCGCTTTGCGGAATGCTCTGACCTCGGCGCGAGTCCTACGATTAACCGATTCAACGGTCGACTACGTCATGGCTACAAATGCATCCGACCAAGATAATGGTATGATTATTTTGCAAGATCATGGCAACGGCAAATAACCGGTCGCCTAGATGTCTCAAACACTACGAGGACCGGAAATCAACTATGCGGTCCACCAAAAGAGATGTTGGCGGTCATGCACGCGTTCAAGACGTGGCAATGCTATCAAGAGTGTCGCCGATGCATCATGCGCACCGAATGTCGGTGTGAGACGGGTGTGAAGTGGCTTTGAGCTTGCCAAGGGTGCATGCGGGAAAAGTGGGGGCTGGGAGAGTGGGAATCGGTGGGAGAGAAGGGAGGTCGATGACCATGTCTTTTGAAGAGAGGCGGCGGAGGGCGGCAAAGCTAGGATGACAAAGACGGTGGTGGTGGAGGATGAGAGGGTGAGAAATGTGGCGGCATGAGCAAGTTGGAGGTAGGGAGGTGGAGAGGGTGGGTTGGGGACGGGGAGCGGAGAGGCGATAGAGGTTGTTGGAGAGACAGAATGGGGTGAGGTGCAAGCCGGTAGAGGAGGTTAGGTGAGCTGGCGTACCAAACGCGGGAAATGTGATGTTGTCGCCCTCTTGTTGAAGCTGGCAAATAGAGAGGAGGTTCGTGCGAAGAGAAGGGACATAGAGGCCAGAGATAGAGCCATGAAGGGAGGTGGGTGAGGAGAGGGTTGCTTGTGAGTGACATGTGGTACTCATAGCAGTGCTGGCTCCGTTGATTTTGACTGGAGAGGGGACGGGAGAAATCGTGTCGGCATCCCAAAGAGTGTGGGATGCCGCACCGGAGTCAAGGGTTTGTTTGGTAAAGACAGAGAAGGACACGGAGTAGACCTAATATTCTTCATTGATATCATGGACAAGAGTGGGAGAAGTGCTTGATTCCAGTGCCACATGGCTAGTGATGGAGGGAGGTTTCCATGAGGCTTGGCGATCGCGGCGGGCCTTCAAGCGGATGTCCGCCCAACAGGGACGGTCATTGTGATTGCGGTGTGGTGAGGCCGCAAGCCACTGATATGTTGCGAGTGGTTGAGACCACCGCACATCGTGCCCTTGAGTGGGCCATGTACGGGGGTGCATTGACACGCCGGGAACTTGTTGGGCCGGATGGGGGCGGCGTAGACGACGGAGCCGCCGGAAGAGGGAGACGGGGTGTGGAGGTGCATCGTCGTAGTTTGGTGGTGATGCTTAAAGTGATGGTCTTGCTCCGCAGCCATGAGCTTTGGGGCGATGGCCGCCACAATCATGTCATCGACCGAGAGTTGAAGGAGTATTTGGCAAATGACATGGAAGCGAGTTGGCAGGCCAGCGATGATGCCAGTGCAAACCACCGCCTCTGGCATCGCCACCTTCATCTCTTTGAGGTCGGAGGCGATGGTGGTGCACGCGGAGATGTATGCGCCCATGTCAGAGTGGACGTAGTCAGGTACATTGAATAAGGACATGATTTTGATGCTGCACGATGTGGAAGTTGTAGTGCTGAAGCGAGCCACAAACGCGGCTCACACCGTCTTGGCGTCACCGCCAAGAGCAAGGATGTCTTCGTGGAGGTCAGCTGAGGTAGTGGCGAGGATGGCAAGGAGGGCAGTGTTGTTTGCAAGCTCCCACTCATCGACCTTGGCGGTGTTGGTGGAGTCGGTGGGAGGTGCACCAGAGCTGGTCCCGCAGACGATGGAGTGGAGGAGAATGTCCTTTTGCTCGGTACAGCCAAAGCAGATGCTAGGATTGAACGTCCATAAATTGTAGTTGTGGGTTCCGTCGCGCTTGGCAGCAAGTTTTGGGAAGGCAAGGAGAGAGCTGCCCATTGTGGCAACGGAGGCCATGGAGGGAGAGTGAGAGGTGGGTGGGCCGTGTAAGAAAGAAAAACAATTAGGGAAAAAGGTGAAAAGTGTCCAACCTCTTTTTTGTTGCAATGGAAAGGTGGGGGAGGAAGGCAGCAAAGAGGGGAACCACAAAATTTTGGAGTGGGAGCTCCGAAGACAAAACGCCCGCGACGAACGTAGTGGACAGAAATCTGCCGATGTCCGGGAGAGCCGATTGAGAAACCAGAAACGGATCTTTTCAAGATGGAAAGGTAGAGGGGAAAGTGCACTACAATTAGCTCCAAAAGAAATTGTAGCGAGAGCACAAAACGCAAAACACTTGCGACAGAAGTGGTGGGCATGAAATTGACGATGTCGAGGGCAATCCTGAAAATGGTTTTTTCAGATAGAAATGTAGAGGTACATGCCAACTGCAATGAGCTCCAATAGGAATTGGCTTTGAAGCACGGACGACAAAACGCTCGTGTCGGACGTATATAGGAGCAACGTGGTGGAATCGGTGGAGACGACGGAGGGAGGCGACAGGAGGGTCACTTGAGCTCTGATACCATGTCCGGAAATAGAACACAATGAATGTGTTTGACTGAATGAATGTTGATTGACAAGGGCTGCCTCTAGCCTAAGTAGCTAAACGTCAAAGAAAACCAAGGTGGTGGTGTGAGGTGAGGTGGTGAGATGGTGGGAAGGTGAGATAGTAGGAATGTGTGGTAGTGGAGTGAGGTGAGGTGGTGAGATGGTGGAAGGCAAGCTGTTGGGAAGTTGAGGTGGTGGAGTGAGGTGAGGTGATTAGATGGTGGGAAGGTGAGGTGGTGGAAAGGTGTAGTGAGGTGAGGTGGTGAGATGGTGGGAAGGTGAGGTGGTGGGAAGGTGAGGTGGCCCAGATTGTAGGGGAGGATAATATTGGGGGCAAAGCGGCCAGGTAACCTGTTCAAGAATGGGAGCAAGGAGGGATTGTTCCAAGATGGGAGAATGCATGGGCACGATTAGGGGGAAATGGCTGAGGTAGCCCAAAAAGGGCAAATAGGCGTGGTAGCCCAGGGAGGTGCAGAGTGGTGAGGTGGGGTGTGGAGTAATACTGATGGGAGGATTTGAACCTGTGAGGTGGGGAGCAGGAATCAACGTGAGAAGCAAGAGGCTCACAGGCCACTGACAGCCACTACCCTTCCTCTTTTGAGCTTTCTTTTCCAAGATGACTTGGAAGTAGAGAAGATGGACGTCAACAATGCATTCCTACATCAAGTTGCCCATGTACGTCTGTTGCTACGCCTGGGCCCATTGCCGCGACTGTGACCCTGTTCACGGCCCTACCAGCGACCTCCTACGACAGCCTCCTAACGAGGTGCCGTGGTCGCGGCTAACGCCGCGGCCTCTTGTTCACGAGCAGCCTCAGGACACCACCAGCAGCCTCTGGACATTGAGCCTTGAAGTGTCCGGGCTGCATGCAGTTGTGGCACAATCCCTCGCAAAAGGACGTGTTACGACGCTCGCGCGCCAATTGCAGCTCGTCATTGTCGTGGCCAGACTTGTGGTTGGGGGGCTTATTCCCACCAGTCTTCTTACCTGAGGGGTTTTCCGGCTACTTGCCCTTGACCCCGCCCCGCTGCCCGGCTGTCCCTCCAGCCCCAACAGCCTCCATGCGTGCATCACGGCCTTGTTGTGCACGCGCGTTCGGCCGTGTATCTGAGTAGTGCTTCGTGTTCGCCGAATACACTTCGCTCATGTAGTCTCACAACGCCCTCCGGCTTGTCGAAGCTTGGCCAGTTGCGGTCGTGGTGGTCTTGTCCTTCAACTTCTCGCTACCAAGACCATTGCGTAAGTACTCCAGCAGCAAGCACTCCGGGTACTTGAAGGTCTGGGTACTGTCGCTCTCGCTACCGTCGCTCTCGTCGATGAAGCTTTCGTCTTCCTCCACGAGTGCGGTAAACTTACTCAAGCAAGCCTCAAGCGAGTTGCCCAACTGCCTGAAGTCCTTCATCTTGTGGAAGGCCAGGTACACTTCTTACGCATGATTGCGCAGAAGGCTTCCCACAGTATGGGCTACCAAACGAGGTGATGCCTCTGTGCACTCCAGTCCTTGACCACGTACTTGAAGAGCTTGTCTTCAAGCCGAGTCGTGGCAAGATTGCCCCACTGACTGAGTGGAGCCTTGTGGACACGTAGGACGTGCTCCATGCGGTTCAGCTGGTCAGTCAGCTTCACGCCCTCTCGGAAGATCTCCACACTATGGAGGAAGGACATGTTCATGAGCGGCCACGAAGTCGTCGAGGTAGGCAAGTCGTCGCTGCCACCGACAGTGGCATCTGTAGCAGCCGCGTGCTACATGTGCTGCTGCATCTTCACATGGGTCATGCTTTGTAATGCCTTGTCGAGGTCGTCGCATCGGCGGCTTACCTCATGCACAGCCAGGTGCTACAGCTGGTGATCACGGTCAAGGTCCGTGATGCTCTGCTGGACGTGGGCGAGCAGGTTGGCAAGCGCGAACTTAAGCTCTTATGTTGTCAGAGCATCGGTGATAGCCTTGAGGGCCTCGCGTTGTCCGTGCAACTTTACCCACTACAGGAGGGTATGGTTCGCGCACATGCCTCCAAGGAGTCCCACATTTTGGAGGAGACTGTCGTCAACGACAACGCTCGAGTGGGCGCTGCCCTGCCCCATTGCGGCCACATCGTAGGAAGGGGGGTCCGTCCCCACACCTCCGAGTGGTGCCGTACCTCCACCATCGGTGGTGATCTTGAGTCGGCCCGCCGCTTCAGCAGCAAACTCCGCAAGACTACGACGGTCATCGCGAATTGCCTTCGCGGCATCGTCGTCCGGCACATTCTCGCGAGAACTTTTTGCGTGGCTACTTTTGGCGCCCTTGCTGCTCTCGGTAGTCTCGTTGCCGTTGGCACCTTCAGGCGATGCAGTGAGTGCCTTGCCCTTCTTGAGCAATCGATTTGAGTTCCCCCCACGACGATGGCGATGATCGCGATCCTCATCGCCTTCACCATCGTCAACTTCAGGCTCTTCATCGGGGTCCCCCTCCGGAAGATCCTCCTCCATCGCGTCGTCTGTCGCGTGGAGGTCGCCCACGTGCATGTCGACGTTCTCATTGACCACTTTTGCGGCCTCCGCATGCTTCTTGGTGTCACCAAGGTTTGCGACGGTTGCCTTCGGCGGTACGCATGCCTTTGGTTTGGCAACTGTGCTCGGGGCGCCAGCTCCCAAGACTTAGAGTCCGCCGAGGGCGCCTGGTGAGGCCGTGACCACCTTGCCCTTGTTGGTCTTCAACGGTCCGGCACTTGCCATCTCGTGCCCGTGCAACTAGCACGTGAAAGTCGGGATCACCCCACAACTTTGGGGAAGGATCGCCTCCCACAAACTCCTTGCTCTCACGATCGGTGAGACAATTATGAATTCAATTTCTGTTTTCCTAGGCTGCCACGTCGGCACAAGGTCGTGGTTTTTGGAACTAGACTTCCCAGGCCGTGACTCACGGCGATTGACAAGGACTAGTAACTAGGAAAACAGAAAATTGAAATACAAGGGAATGACAAAAGGAATGTGAGTGTCACTCACAAACAAGGGCAAAGAATGGCAAAAGAATTCTAGTAAATCCTAGCAACTCTACTCCCTCTTCTACCTTCTTGTCCTCCATTCGTCTTCTTGTCTTCCTTGGCATCCTCTTGAGTCTTTGCGCACCTCGCGCCCCTTGGCGGCGTCATCTTTGAGCCGGCGGCATTGGGGAAGCCGCCAAAATCTTGGAGGTGTTGTCCTACCTCCTTTTTTGGGTGCTCTCAGGTCGTGAGAGCTCCTGGCCTTGGGAAGAAATGCTGTCCCAATTTTTGGATTGAGGTAGGAGGAAACCTTGAAAAGACTAGAAGGAAGAGGCTCCACCAAGTAGAGCTCTCTTTCAGCTCTCCAATGCACTTAACGTAACTTCAATCCGTTAGGTGTAGATGATGTAGTCCCTTCTTGCATTTCTACTGCTGCTTCCAACTGCCGGTGGCGTTTTATATATGGCATAGCCACCGTTTCCGTCGAACTCTTAGTCACGGGGGTCGTTTGGCTCTGAGAACCATTGTAACGGGTCGACTCTCCAGCTCCTGCTCTGAAGTCGTTAACGGAGTTCGTAAAATGGCGTTCCCAGTCCGCGTCAGGGGTTTACCCCCTTCGCAGGACCGAAGGGGCAATCGTCATCAACGACCGAGAGCAGGGAGACTCGAATATTTTGAGTCCCCGGAGGCCCATTTCCGTTTTTACCTAACCCCCTCATTCGGGGTCCAAAACGAGGGGAGATTACCTCGAACTCGTGAGTTTGCATGAGTTTTCCGGTTTAGAAACTCGCAGTTCGTCATAAGCGAACTCGAGTTTCTGTTTTGACGCGTTAACACGAAATTGTCGCATGCGAGGGACGATCGGCGATTTTGCGCCGACGTTTCTCGTGCGCTCCTCGCTCCTCGTTCTTTCTCTATCCTTCGTGCTCGCTTGTTCTTGCGAGCAAGGAGGGTGAGCGAGGGTGAGGGCACAAGGCCACAGGCCTCACAGCCTCTTGGCCGCTGATCGAGCCACCATCTCCATTGGCGGTTGCTGGCTCGCCGGCGGGTGGCCGGCCGGTCACTTGACCGGCCGCCGGCCATCGAACCGGCCGGCCAACAGCCGGCCGGTAGCCAGCGGGTGGCTGGCCACCTGCCAACCCTCGCAATAGCGAGTGGTGGCTTGCGGCCACCCCCTCGCTATCGCAAGGTGGGAGGGCCGAACCAGCCCTCTCGCTACAGGAGGGTTTTCATTCAGATGACTACCGTATGGAGGTTAATGGTAGAATTTAAGGCTCCAGTCTTGGTTTCAATGAAATGTGTGGCGAGATCTAACAGTTGCGGACTTGATCCACATTAAGACCATCTTTACTCGATTTGTCAATTGCGAATATTCAAACCGACGTCGCCTTGGGCTGATAGTGCTGCGGAAGGTGGGTATCCTGAGTCCCTTGAAATTAGGGAATTCTTCTGGGCAACAGGGGATTGATTGGCGAGTGTCTGGCGACCGAACTTCAACGTTCACACCTCATTCGAATCCGTGACGTTTATGCACAAAATTAAAGACAATATCTACTTTGAGCGGTGATTTTAGGGTGTCGATAAAATCAAAAGCAAAAGCAAAGCGGAGGATCAGGGCCTGAGAGTCACAATTGACGTTTTCTGGGTATCTGAGTTATTTGACCCCACTCTGTAATCTAAAAATCCGGTTACGAAGATTTGTGATCGAAACTTCGTGCTTTTGTAGAGTTGATCCTAAACCGCCACTTGTATCGCTAGCAGTTGTGCCTGGTCTCCTGGACGCCCGACTGTACCGTAAGCATCGTTGCAGAATCATTCTTCGCCGTTGGATAGATGGAATCGGCGACCGCAGCAATTGTACTCCTTGGTCATTCTGATGTCATCTTTGCGATCGAGGACCGTCATTGACCGCCAGTCTTCGCCTACTCAGCGCCGAAGTATTCCAATGCACTGCTTCCGATGTACCGGTCACAGAAATGGATAGCCTCTGGAATGTCGTAGGCTGGCTTTCGGGGCCAACGGTGCCAAAAGGTTTCGTTCGTGGCCAATGGTAGTCCGCATTGCACCCATCACCCCAACATCCATGAGCACGATGCCGGACGCTGTGAGCGATCGAGCCATTGTTGGTTACGCAACGACCACGCAGTCGCGGAGACGTTCGCTCATGAGGGACGCAGAGGACGAACTGCGCACGACCTTCTGACTGAGCTGCCGTAGTGCACAGAGATCATGCGCAGTTCGTACGTGGGCAGCAGTGTCGCCGTGCACTGCGAAGACAAACACGCCGGTGCTGGGGCGTTGGGGCACGGGGTTGGAGCACCACATCCATCCGCCATCACTTACGCCGCCGCCGCCGCCGCCGCCGCAGTCGCCGCCGCCGCAGCCGCCGCCGCCGCAGCTGCTGCGGCCGCGGCCGACGGGTGCAGGCCAGTCTTTCACTC
>SZWC01020560.1:5096-15877 GCA_023375785.1 Penium margaritaceum
TTTTTTGTCCATCGCACGAACTGAGATACACTAACCTGCTACACTCGTCCAATACACTCTGGCCTTTTGGGGGGGGAGTCGAGCGACGGGTCTGACGGGGGGGGGATCGGTGCGTATTAGATGTCACTCTACATCCGAAGTCGTTGATCGTCCATCATGGATCGTGATATATCGACGGTCGACGAGCAGACATACATTAGTGTACACTTTTTTCCCCTCATCACATAAAAGAAATACACCCCCCAGCTACACTTCGCCAATACACTCTACCCTTTGGGGAGGGGGGGGTCCGATCCCGTGACGACTCCCCCCTCCCTCAAATGTTAAGTTGTATTGGTGAAGTGGATAGAGTCCATGTATCTCATGGACACATAGAAACTTACACTAGTGTACAAGATACACTAGTGCACAGAAATACTTGCAATACAATACACGCACCACGTAAAATGATCGAATACAAACGAGGGTTCCGGATGGGGGGGGGGAGGAGTTCGGCAGTTTGTTGCGGATAGAAACACAATCGANATTAATTCTCGTTCGAGGTCACGAATAGATAAGTAAACATCCTATTTACAAATAGGCCCACCCGGAATGTTTCAGGACATATATACGTCAATGGTACATTTCACCCACACTGTCATATTCTTTTCAGCTGTCTTTAAATTTTAACATGCAATTCCCAAGACACAGGTACCATGTCCATTGTTTTCCATGTGAACACAGGATGATTCACCCTTAAGACAATTTCGTGGAAATTACCCAAATCTATGTACCTAATACACTGGATGTGGCGTGTATAAAATGGGGACGATTAACTATACCTCGCGTCTCCGTAGCCTAACCCTTGCTGTTTCTTACACCTGCTTGCTTGCTAGTATGTCTGCTGGCTGGAAAGTTTCGCCAAGCCAGCGGTAGCAAGACTAAGAGTCTTCCTAGTTTTTTTCTCTAAGAGGATACACATTCTCTCATGTAATGGTCTATGCCAAGGACATTGGAGAAAACATGCTCTATTGTTTACTCTTAAACGCAACATGGGCACTTAGCCGATCCATTTGAACAGAAGCGGGTGCGCCGAGCTTCAAGAATTGAGCGGGAGAAGATGTTGACTAGGACATCTTAAAATATGGGGTCTAAGGGATTTCAGTGATGTTTTGCTTAGATGGAGTGCAATTCAAAGGAAGTTTGATAAGACTTCTCTTCCCAGTTTACTTCGTATGACGGGGTAACGCTATGGGACCTAAGTAGGCGGTGCTAAAAAAGAAACAGTGATGGCAAGGGAGAAGAGAAGCTATAGGTGGGAACGTGAGGCCTCACCTGGAGGGCAAGGAGAGTGCCTTTTGGTGACAGGAAGAGAGAGGTGAGTTGTTTTTCAAGCAAGTGTGATGACATCGTCCATCGTTGAAGGTGGAGAGACAAGGAGATTATATCAATCTCCATGGGGATTACCAAATGCATGAGTAGCCGTGGGAGATGGAATAGTATGCATATTGGAAAACCCTTTAGGTCTTGTATCTTAATTTAGGGATTAATTGAAAATGTTTCGCAGAGAGATGTGCCATTGCGTATCGTCCTCCTTGAAGAGAGAGAGTAAAGGAACCCTTGACTTGTTCAAGTATGTTAGACTAAGACCTTGGTCATGCTGAGTTTGGCGTTACAACAATATCTCTAACTATAATCTTACGGGTGAGGATCCATCAGTCATTTTTGCAGAAGCCAAAGGGTTGGTTATTTTCCTTAAATATAAATAAATTAAAGGCAACGTGTTCTTAGGAAAGATATTCAAGGAGCAATTTGGTGAGTCAATAATTTGTTTTGATTCCCAAAATGATATGGGAGCCGCCGGTCGAGGCGGTGATTATGCCATCATGCTGACTTTAGACGCATATTTTGATGTTCCCGTTGTTTTCTTCATGAAGAACCGTGTGAAATAAACCCAGAAACCGGGTCATTCGGTGCAGGGACAAGGAAAATACCGCCGTGCAAAGGTGGGAGGTATACCTCCATAAAACAGGAGATGTACCGGTTCGACCCCGAGCACGGTAGAGCGACTTTCTCACCCATTGCAGCCAAAGCACCCCTAGATGGAAGCTTAGCCAATGAGGCAAGATTCATTGGGGTACATGGGCATTGCGAGATGGCGGCTGGAGCTGTATTGGCAGACAAGGGCGCTTCGGGCGGCCGTGACCCCTACTGCCAGCGGTAGTCACGCTTGGAGTACTCAAACAGCCATAACTCAACCGTTTTTCCACAGATTAAGGCCTTCTTTAGTACGTTAGAAAGCTTTTAACGTATACTACATGGTGCATGTGTTATTTACATGTTTATACCTCAGCAGAGGGTTTCGGATTGCCGAGGAATCTCGGCTGACTCATAGGGGCTGGTACATAAGGAAGCCTAGGGGTTCTTCTAGGCATGCCAATCTTATCCAAGGTTTTTGTACATTTCCTTTAACTGATCTATCAAGTCTAAGGATTCATTTATTGCCCAAATATCTTTTCTATCCAAGCATTGCCTCGCACACGTCCATTCTATCCTACGAGTCTTATGTAGCACACCTTGGTGCAAACTCCACTAGGAGAGTTGTACGGCGTGAACCTCGGTCACTAGCAAGCGGTCTTTCTGCTAGGAGAGGGTCGTGCGGCATCTCAAGAGTTGGCCGGACACACCAAGGGATCAAGGGTGGAAGATTTATCCCAAGGGATCGGCGTGTGACCTTCACGCAAGACGCCCCTCGGTTCACAAGAAACCTCTGTAAGGCATTTTTCCACTTTGGATGTGTGGATGGAAGTTTGATGTATAGAATGAATGGGTACAAAAGGAAGGATTTTCCTCCTTTAGGATGGTCCTGTGTAAATTTGAGAGTGTATTTCCACTATGTTTCTCCCCGTTTTAGGAAGGAGTATATTTACTTGGATGCTTCTATGGCCATGATGAGTGTGGGCTGCTTGACTCCCCGTTCTCCCTTGGCTGGGGACCGGATGTGGTCGCAAGGGAGTACAAAAACGTCTCAAGGTAGTTCATTCTGGATTATTGGAAGAGAGTAAATTGATCAAAAGATTTTCTAATTTTTTAAGGTGGAATTAGGAGGGATGGCATACATAATTGTACTAGAGGACCATTGAATTGAGGTATGCGTTGATGGAAATCATTTTGGTGGCTACTGATTTTCACCAGAAGGCTATAGAGGCTTGCAGGCAGCGGATGACGGGGTTTTATGAGAGATCTAGCTATAGGATAGGTTTAAACATATGGCCCATAATACACGTGGGCCAATCAGGAGTAGGGAATGGTAAAAGGGAGTTATCTGGAAAAAAAAGGAGTAAGCTCCCATTAGTATAACTGGATTGTATCATGGGAGGAAAGTATTAGCACTGTGTCATGAGTATAGCCGAAAAAAGATTTTTTAACGTGTAAAGCATTAGGAATTCCTTGAATGTGATGAAGGCAAAGGTCTACTATAGGCTCCATCACACATATGAATAGCAAGGGGACAAGAGGGCATCCATGGTGTACCCATGAATTGAGGGGGGTTTCCTGAATGAGGTGTCCGTTGATAAGGAAATACGTAGTGGTTGCATGGTGCATAAGCCTAATCCATTGTATGTACGCGAGGAGAATGTTCAAGTGCTGTAGAGTTGTGAAGAGGTAGTCAAGGTTGAGAGATTCAAAAGCTTTCTCAAAGTCTGCTGCTAGAAAGTATAAGAGGGAGGATGTGTGCATGGACCAGTGGTGGAGGTTGTAGAGCTGATTAAGGGCATGTTGTACATCGCGTCATAGGATGAATTATTTTTGATCCTTGTTTATGACATATCGAAGGGCTTTGGAGAGGAAGGTCTCTAGGAGCTTAGTCAAGGTTTTGTAATCCACATGAAGAAGAGAGATTGGCCTATAACAAGCAACGTCTTTTGGGTCTCCTTTTTCTTATGATAAGTATAGATATGGAGGAGGCAAAATCTACGATCTGAGTCGGGTCAAGGTGGTGGTGGTCGCAATGTTGAAGAAGTTGGTCGGCAGTTTGTGGGATCAGAATTCTGTAAAATTCACCAGGGAATCCATCCGCACCGGGCGTTTTGTGGGATGGTTAGCTTAGTGCAACATCCACAATTTCCATGCGAGAGAGGGATTCTCTTACTTGGGTTAAGATATGAGTCAGGATAAATTTCTTGTACTAAGCAATTAACATAGGTGTGAAGGACTCTACATGTTCAGGACTTTAATACATACGTTGAAAGAAGGTTCCATTGATTTGTGAAAATCCAGAGGAACTTGCATGGAGGGTGGTGTCTATGTCCCATAATGCAAGGATGAAGGTAGCTGTCTTGGGCGGGGAGGTGTGTTGTGCTAGTAGGGATAAGGCCCAACACGTTTTATGCGTTCCATTTCATGATCAATTCTTCACAGTGAGAGAGGATCAAGAGGCACTGTCAGCTTGCAGCTTTTGTTCACTGGTGGGGATCCGAGCCTGGATGGTGGGGTTAGGATCGCTCGAGAAGGATAGTTCTACTGCCAAGAGCTGCTGTTCTATGTGTTGCAGAGTCCAAAATTTTGTTAAGCTTCATCACTACTTAACTGTCTAAGTCACATTGTGAGGAGCCAGTGTTCTGAGATAAGGATGGAGATTCTGTTTCTTAAGAACAGGACTGTTGAGGAGGGAAGTGCTAAGTTTCAAGAATTAATTTCCACATGGTAATTAAGGAAGACGAATGAAAAGGTGGGTGTTAGCTTGGATGTGGTAAGAGAGCCTCGGTATCCTAATTGGCGGTTCTTAAATGTACAAATTGTCAAGACGGTATCCTCATTGTTTTTGCCTGGTGGGAGCCAACAACAATGGAAGGACTACCTCATCATCAATCAATCTAAGGGGCTAAATCCAGCCACCCATGACAAAAATCAGTTGGTGAACGGATAAAAGTGTGCAGGCATCTAGAACAGATCATTAAAGGTTATATGTTAAATTTCCTGGGAGTGAACTCACATGAGCATGTTTAAAAACTCCAGTTAAGTATGAAGGGGAAGGAAACTACACACCAATGAGCCAAGGAGTCAATGATTCACATCCCTCAACTCGTACCAAGATGTATCAAATATGAACAAAATTTGTATTATGACATTCAAATTTAAAGTTAGTGCAACATGTGAAATCTTTTGGCAATGTAAGAGAAGAAATGTGGTAAAAATACAGATATGCAATAAAAAATGAAGTAGCCTCGTCAATTCTCTTTTGTGTGTAGAGAAATAATGCACTTAAGGATGCATGCTTTCATCATTTCTATTCACTTCACATGCAACTCGAGTTAGTAACGTCTTTAACACATGGTTTAAAACAATGTGCAGCGGGAGGGCCGAACCGGCCCTTCGTCCTCGCTGAAGCGAGGGCTGGTTGGACACCACCCCTCGCTACGGCAAGGGCTGACCGGTGGCCAGCCCTTAACTGGCCGCTGGCCAGCTGGCTGCCGGCCAGATGGACTGCCAGTGGCCGGTCAAGTGACCGGCTGGCCATCGGCCGGCCACCTGCTGGCCGCCGATCGAGCTGGTCGCTCGATCCGTGGCCATGAAGCCGCGAGGCCTCAAGAGCCGAGGCCTGTGGCCTCAAGCCCTTGTCCTTGCCTTCTCCTCCTCGCCTCCTCAAACAAGCAAGGCTAAGGATAGAGAGAGAGAGAGAGAGAGAGAGAGAGAGAGCAAGGGAGTGAGGTTTGAGAGAGAAAAAAGGCACTGGCATGAAATTTTTGGACGTGCCTCGCACGCGAAGATTTTGTGTCCTTGCTTAAAAAACTATACTCAAGTTTGTTTTGTATGAAATTTGACTTTCAAACGCAGAAATACTGTGTGAAATTACAAGTTTGGAGTAACATCNGAGGCCTCAAGAGCCGAGGCCTGTGGCCTCAAGCCCTTGTCCTTGCCTTCTCCTCCTCGCCTCCTCAAACAAGCAAGGCTAAGGATAGAGAGAGAGAGAGAGAGAGAGAGAGAGAGAGCAAGGGAGTGAGGTTTGAGAGAGAAAAAAGGCACTGGCATGAAATTTTTGGACGTGCCTCGCACGCGAAGATTTTGTGTCCTTGCTTAAAAAACTATACTCAAGTTTGTTTTGTATGAAATTTGACTTTCAAACGCAGAAATACTGTGTGAAATTACAAGTTTGGAGTAACATCTCCCTTGTTTTGGACCCAGAACAAAGGGGTGAGATAATGACTGAAATATGCCTCTAGAGACTCAAAACATTTTAGTTTCCCCCCATAGGTCGTTGATCACAAGTTTCCTCAGAGTGACGTGAAGGAGAAAATTCCTCTAGCGAGCTCTTGTTGCCATTTTGTGAACTCCGATGGTGACTTCTGTACAGGAGTTGGAGACTCGACGTGTTACAATGGTTTTCAGAGTAGGGCGATCCCTACAACTAAGTGTGCGATGTTTCCGGTGGCTATGTGATACGTACAACACCAAAAACAGTTGCAGCAGTAGCAAAAACGCAAAAGGGTGATATGGCCTTAAAATTCAACCATTTAAGGATAGTAAACTATGCTGCAAAGCTCTTGAGGAGCTCCTTTTTATTCTTCCACCTTATTTCAGCTTCTTTCATTCACCAGGGAGCTACGTGGTTTTTTTATGGACAGGGTGGGGAGTCCCCACTCCTAAATCACCATTTTTCCTCCTTGCAAGGTTCCCTCCTTCCTCTTTCAACAGAAATTTGGAGCAGGGATCTTCTCCAAGACCAGTGATACTCACGGCCTGAGAGTACACAAAAATCAGGGAAGGAAAAACCTTAGGAATGTTTAGAGGTCTCCCCATCGCCATGGGCATAAAGAGAGGTGTCTCCAGGGAGGCGCAAGATCCATCAAGAGAAGACAAGAGGTGGCCAAGGAGGGCCTAAAGACAAAGAGAAGGCGGGGGGAGAGGGGGGGGGGTATGGGAGGAGTGTAAGAGGTTGGAAAATCTATACTAGAGTTGCTCCCTCCTCTCCTCCACTCTTTGATCGGTGCTCAATTACCTTGCTCTTGTTTTATTTTTTTCTTAGTTTCTATTTTTCTAGATTTTGTAGGCTGCCTAGTGCCGTGAGTCACGGTTTAGGGACATAGCTTGAATCCACATGCTTGTGCCGAACATACTGGCATAGAATTTTTTTTTTCTACCACGTGATTTTGCCGATCATGGCGGCCTAAAAAATAGAATTTTTACCACATGGTTGTGCCGTCCGTAGCAGAGTAGAAAATGTTAAATGAATTTATAAGTGCCTCACCGATCGTAAGACGAAGGACACCATGAGAGGTGACTCCTAAACGTAAAGCTCTTTGTTTAGCCTTGAATGGCAATCTTTGCTTTACATGTACTCATCATGGTCACCGTACAGTTATCACCAATGTCAGTTCCGCTGTCTGATGGCTCCTATTTCATGCGCACTTGTTGGTGAACTGAAGGCTGACGTAGGATTCATCTTCTTTGTTGTTCACACATTTACAGGGATACCTGCTAGTTTCCTCTTAGGTGTGTCATCATGTTATCCCCTCTACTTCAAGTGGAAACAAAATGACAACAAACCAAGTTAGTGGTGAACACAAAACCAGTTTGGCTGGCACTATAACTTCAGTGTTTCACCTACTTGAGTCCACTTTTTCTGATTTCGTGAGAATTCTACAGAACCTTCCAGTCTTGAGACTTTGCCTGTTAGAATCATTGACCAAAGGTATCACAAATGTGATTGTGCTCATCACATTGAGAAAATTTTCCATAACCACATTATAAAAAAAATCCCACATAGTTCTTGATGTTACCACCAGCAGGTTTGGCAATGCATCGAATCAACAGTGGCAAGATTTAGTGAATATGGTGATTTGCAAACATGGAATATGGGTCAATGAAGGTACAAAAAACAATAGAATAACTTGAACTTTTAGAAACGCACATCCTAATCCTTAAACATAATTCCACAGTTGCAATTTATAGTGTCCAAGGCATTGTCACATGGTACACCATCTCCATAAGGGTCATGTAGTTGCAGCCAATGCAACTGCCTCTCACTCGCCACTAGCGGCCTCAGGGAAGTTTGACCTGAATTCATCGAGCTACAAGCAGTTATAGCGTAGCCCTCCACAGAATGTCATAATACGATGCTCACCCGATTCTTGTAGCTCATTGTTTTCACGGCTGTGCTTGTGGTTTGGGGCCTTTGTTCCATCAGTCATCTTGAGTTGGGGGTTCGCATGATGCTGGTCCACAGTCCCATCATGCTGCCTACATGTCCCTCCAACCCCCATAACATCTATGAACATGACATGGGTTTGCTGTACATGCGTGCTCAGCCATACGTCCGTCTTGTGTATTAATTTTTCATATGCTCTTTGCTTATGTGTCACGCAAAGCCGTCCAGATTTTTCCAATCTTGGCATGTTCCGGTCCTTCAACTTCTTGCATGCAAGACCGTCTCACAAGCACTCCAACATCATGTACACTGGGTACATAGATGTCTATATATCATCGCCCCCAATGAATTCTTCAGCTTCTCTCCACAAGCATATTGAGCTTTGATAGTAAGGAATCGAGCGAGCTACCAAGCTGCTTGAAGTTCTTAAACTTGTTGAAGTTCGAGTGTGCATAATCACTCTTGGACCACGTGATAGCACAAAATGCCTTGTACGGCATGGGTTTCTACCTCTAAGTGACATGGTTGCACACTCCAGTATTTGGCTACGTACTTGAAGAGCTTGTCTTAGGGTTGCATTATGGTAAGGTTGCCCTTTGAGCAAGTGGATCCATAGGGAAACAAAAAATGTACTCCATGCAGTTTAGCTAGTCCATTTACCTTTTCCCCTCGCACTATGTATAGGAATGACGTGTTCATGACTGGCCCTGAGGTCGTGGAGGCTAGCATGTCCTTATTTCCAGTGGCGGTGGCGTTTTCAGCCATGACGCACTCCAGCCATTGCTACACTGCACATGAATCATGCTCTACAATGCCTTGTCAAGGTCATTACGTTGGCGTTCTTCCTCATGGGCGGCCAGGCGTTTGAACTAGCGATCTTCGTCAAGGTTCAGAATGTTTTGGGCAAGGTGGATAAGCATATTTGCAAAAGCTATCTTGCCTTATGATAATGTCACGCCCGTGGCGATGGCCGCGAGCGTGACATCAAGAGCCTTGCACTAACTGCACACTTTCACCCATTGCATGCGAGTATGGTTCCGTACACGTCCCCTTAGAAGGCCCATCGTCTGGAGGAGAATTTCATCTGCATGACACTGGAGTGGGCGTAAAAATGTCCAATTGCCTCCACATTGTACAAAGGGGATCTACCTCCTCACATGTGGGTAGTGTAACTTAATGTGTGGCAGATTCCAACTCGGCAAGTACCTTGCCTTTCTCGAGTGATTGGCTCAAGTTCTCTTTACGATGATGATGATATTCATGGTCTTTATTGTCCATGTTGTGCTCTTTGACGAGATCCACATCCAGGTGGTCTTCCTTGAGTGGGACATCCGTCGCTATGGGTTGTCCACTTGAAGTCGACATGCTCGTTGAATGCTTGTTTGACTTCCAGGTACATCTCGGTTTTTCAGAGCTCAATGCAATTTGCTTTCAGAGACACGGTTTTCGTTAGCTTGGATAATAGAGACTGTAACCCCTTTGGAGTCCGTGAATGGCATATGGTGAGGCCATCCCCACCTTGCCCTTCTTGGCCACAGACGGTCTGGCATTAGCCGTTCTACCTTATGCGCAACTAGTGTGTCCAACTCGTGTGAGCGTTACTCAAAACTTCACAGAGATGCTACCTCTTCCATGTCTTCGCTCTCACGGTTGATAAGGCCATACTAGAACATTCCTACATTTCTCGCTTGTGACAAATGACACAACCTCGTGGTACATTATTACATGCTTTCTACAACCTCGGTGTATTCTCGTGATTTTCTAATCTCCCTAGTAATGAATCATGACACAAGACTACTTTCAAGGTCAAATAGGAATATGGACCTTGAAAAATAAACAGCATTAACAAATATGAGATTCGGTCAGAAGGCAAGACCAGTTGCACAAAGGTTTTCCAATAGAAGCACAAAGATCAATCATTCTCCCCGTTCTTGTCTTCTCTTATGGCTCCTCCCCTTTAATTGTTTTGTCTTCTCTTCTTGTGCCTTCGCATCCTTTGCGCTTCTCAATAACGACTTCCTTGAGCCCGCGGGAATGAGGCGGCCTTTACATATCTTCAAGGGAGCGCCACCTATCTTCTTGGGGTCTTCTCAATCCATGGAGCTCCCTGGTCTTAAACATGCCCCCTACACAATGCCTTTGTCCAAATTGTAAAGAGGAAGGAAAACAAATGGAATGAAGTGTAAGATGTTTCAGTGGGGCATTGTCCCAATCTGCGTAACATATATCTACATGGCCTCTTGGAGAAGAGCCGTTATTGGGAAAACTCACATGTCGTGAATATCTTTCCATCACAAATAACCCTGCTTGAAATGGTGTCTCTAGATCCTGCACAATGTCGTCTTAAAATTTCTCAAAATGGTGTTCAGTGCTTGCTAGTAGAGGGATATTCTCCTTAGCACCACTTTGAAAGTAATCATCATCAATCACCATACACACGGAGACTGAAAGATATGGAGTCTGTAAAGGCACAGATCTAATTTTGCCTCGCCTTCTATTCCTAGGTCTCAAACAAAGGATGTCGTACAAAAAATGCGTGGGTTCACGTGAGATTTTTGTAAACAAATCCAGAATTTTTAGCTAGTCAAATTTTAGTTTAATCTTCTTCCACACACACACATACACACACACACACACACACACACACACACAC